>WHYT01015369.1:103603-117066 GCA_009806455.1 Tetrax tetrax
TCCCAAGAGATTTTTTTTTTTTTTTTTTTTTTTTTTTCTTCTTAGGGCTCTGCTTGCACTGGTTCTCAAGATTAACTCAGCTATCTTCCCATCAGAAGCAGGGCTGCTACATGCCATGCATTGTCTCTGATGAACCTCCTTTCCTTTCTAGACCTGTAACTAAACAATCTTAAACACAAAATATTGCTATCTGAATTACAGAAATGTTACCAACTCTAGAATTAATATTATCTAGAATCTAGACATTTGAGAATGATATAGTATTATTAAATGATATAGATATTCTAGGCACTCTTAATGTAAAGGATAAGGAGCATGAAAACAGCTGGAGACCTAAGTGAACCAGGTGATCACTTTTCAAGAGCCAGAAAGTTGCTTCTGAGGCAAGAAGCACAGAAGATTGCAGCCTGCAGAGAGGACAGGTCACAATATGCGGAGCTCTCTCAATCAAGACAGAGCATTGTGGTTTGGGATTTGTTTTCTCTAAACCTTTATTAAAAACAGGCAGTGGTGAGATTATTTTAGAGCTCTACTATAGTAATTCACTGGGTAGATATCGTATTTTCTGCATTCACGTTCTAGGAGAGTAAAACAACAGCAACCACAAAATCTCTGGAAAATGCAATGTTTTTACCTGTGATTTATTTTAGTAATTGTGGAACTTACTTTTATACCCATCCAGCTTACTGTACTTTGGAAAGCTCATCTGATATAAACTCCTGCACATTCCAGCTAGTGATGGAAAAGGAGAGGGAAAATAAAGCTCAGAACACTGTTTTTCAAAGACAACTGTCAGACCTGATGCATTTATACATATATAAATATGTACACATGTATGTATGTGTGTATATACATGGTAAAAACATTAATTGAGAACATATATCTGAAATAGCTGTTGTACCTTATACTTATTCCTTATGGTAAGATCAGTATAAATTTGTGTCTTCTTTCCATTGAAAAAAATGCTTCTAATTTCTGATTTCTAACTACAGAGTTGACAGTCCAGGGAAGTGAGTCCACATGATGGTGACTGGCTTCTGGAGAAATAAAGGAAACACGGAAAGAACACTTCTAAACCACACTAATACAAAGGCAGCATGGAGGGAAACAATGAAGACACCATGCCTGAGAAACTCCAACTAAAAACCCAAGCCTAAATAATTCTCCTTCACAGGAGTATAGTCCTGGATTAAATGTAAAGCCAGCTGGATTTGTGTTCAGATATTTATGAGTAAACAAGGTTAATTAATAATATGGTTGTTTTTTTATCAAATTGTTTGCCTCAGGATGCAAACCACAACATTTGTTTACGTAACACCACAAACATTTTGGGGAAGGAAAGCTCCCCTAATAAACATCCTACATATAGGATTACACAGTTGCATGGAAAAAGTACTGTTTTGTAGTAATGCTTTTTAACAATGTGATTACTACTAGAAACTGAATGCCTTATTTGATAGACCAAGCAGAGGTTAAACCCATCATAAGTAGTGTAGTACATTTATTTCCTGTATTGTAAGAGAGCTTTCTTTTAAGTAAAGATTTCAAGCTCTACGGTTGCTTAACAGATCATCATCCAACCACAGTGCTGATGACAGACCCACAATGAAGCTCCCTAGAAGCTCTCAGTGGTGCAGTTCCTTACCTGTGTTGGCATGATTGTACCTGCTGCAAGGGAGCCTCCTCAACAGGCCAGCAGTTGCGCGCAATCTCTATCTTGAGCTTATGTCAAAGATTTTGAGAAGTGAAGCAGTAAGAAAGCCCAACAGGCCGCTATAGACCCAGCCGATCTGTAGTCACAGATACGTTATTCTGCTGGTACCTGACATCTAACATGTAATCACTGGAGCAAAATTTGAAGTTGTTCACAGGGTTCTCATGTTTCAAGTTTTCTTCTTTATTTCTAGATTGTCCTCTTTGTTTTTTCCTGTATAGCAGTGGTAGGATTACCGAGCAGCATTAATGCACGTCTTTTACCCAAAGGAAATTCCAGAGGAAACCACCAAATCTTGCAGAGGTATCGTTGCTGTCTGTATAGGAGGAGCACCGTGGCTACAACTGCAATGCAGAACAGTTGTTTATGCACAGCAATCAGTGTAACAAGTGGTTTGCTCTCATGGAGCACAAGGTCCCATCGATTGCTGAGCTGTTCCCTCTTCAGCAGATAGCGTAGGTCGAGTCAGTCAGAAAAGCTCGGCAGTACTGTCCGTGAAGCACCAGGAAAGACGATTCACTTACTGCGTGGTGCGCTCTTCCTTTGGCAGTGGCTAGAGCGATTCCAATGGCTGCTAACATCCCGCTCTACGCTGCGTGGCAATGGGTCAGTGGGGAATCTCGGGCCAAAGGCAGTACCAAAAACCATGGGGTAAAATTCTAGAATGGTCTAATGAGCAGTTTGCAACCTTTTGTGCTTTTCAAAAGAATTTGTTGATTTTTAGCTTTTTCTACAAGAACAGCATAACAGTTAAAACCCAGGACTTTAAAAAAAAAAAAAAACAAACACTGAGATTTATCTATACAGGTTTCTATTCAGTTTGATAAAATGGTAAAAGATGAGGGGAACTGATTAAAAAATACTCAGTTGTCTACACACCTCATATAGTTTTCTGTGATTTTACTGCCCAGTAACATAGGTACCTTGGGTGTTCTATCTAGATACTGCATCTTGTATCTGTTGCCAGGTTCAAAGTTTACTTACTAGACTGTAACACAGTTTCAAGTTATTAAGGACTGAACCTCTGCATTGATTTGGTACAATACCGTTCTAGCTCAGCTTCGAGCAAAAAAATAATAATTGGTATGTGGATACAAATTAGAGTTTAATATCCCATGCAGTTGTTTACATCTGCTTAATTAAGCAGCAGTGACTTCACATTAGCATTGCTATGATACCACAAAATACACACTAGAGAAAAAGGTACAATCATGTCAGCCACCCTCTAAATGTCAAATCAATGCAAGTTAAGTACTTTTTATTTCAGTGTTGTTTTTAATGGTAAAAAAAGTCTTCACGCTTAAGGAAGATCTTCAGGTCCGATACATTTGATTATGGTACAAGTGCCAGGATTTTATAAAAAGGTTATACTCCTGTAGGCAGACAGTTTAAGTGCTAAATGAAGAGCTCTAATGGAAACCACTAAACTTAAATATAGTTGGAAGTCAGTGGGTAATTTTGCTTTTGGAGCCCTTACAAGAGTATCACAGTCATTTTGTACAGTAATAGAAGGTAAGGAAATACTCATCCAGGGAAATGCAGTGCTGTTTAACACTGATGAAGTCCTAACGCTTCGAATATGTCGCATAAACTCTTTGCTTCATGTATTTACCAGCAGCTCTGGCACAGAGCTGCTGCTTTTGCTTTTTGATGAAGGATCCCCTGAAGTAATGCAGACGTGCCTAAGTTGGTAGGTTGAGAGGGGCGTACGATCAGGACAGGCCTTGGATTGACACAACATATCAGTATAACAGAAAAATGGTACTTTGGTCAGAACTATCAAAGTCTGTTAACCATCAGCATAAGAACACAACCTCAGTTGGTGCCATTTTTAATGATTAGAAAGAATACATTGTAAAACAAAAAGTGAAAAAACTTCCAGCGTGATACTTATAAACAAAGAACAAACAGAAAACAAAACCCCTTTGTTTTTGCCTGATTTATAGTATTATAATACAACAGATCATTAGTCTGAGGTAATACCAGTAATAACTTTTTAGTCCTTCAAGGACTCCTCAAAAATTAAGAACAGCGATAGTAATGCATGTTATGTTAAAAGCCAGACTTGGTTATTAAATCAAGCAAATCCCATACCCTTTTTGGTTAGGGATCTGTGGTTGCAAGTATAAAACTGGAAATAAGTCTGTACAGTAGGAACTACAGAACATTACAGCCCTGCCTGGCACGTCATTAGCCTCTGTCAGTACTCAGAGTACAGCTGATTATGTAAAAATCAGACATTTCAACAGAGAAAAGACTTTGTTCCAGAACAGCCCTTACAAAATTTAGAATACTGTTAGTTTGCATAAAATAGCCAAACAAAAGATGAATTCAGAAGTCCGAATTTTGGCATGAGGTAAAACCATGTGCATTTATTTTATCTGCATTTTAGAATTAGTAAGCATAAAATTAAATATGTTGACTGTAATGAATTCAGTCATACAAGTGCAAGTCTTCAGCTAGAACTTACTTTATGGCAGTTTATTTAAAAAATGTACCAGTAAATCATAAAAGAGGGATCATGTCCATTTAACGTTTATTGAAGTATACAGGAGGTTTTCTTTAGAATCAAATATGAGCATGAATATATGGCCAAACGTAAAATCTATCAAATTCAGTGAAAATTTTCTGACTTTAAATAGTAGCTGTAAGAATGACCAATATATATTCTTTGTTACAACCGCCCTCACTCTACAAGTAAAAAAAAATAATAAACATTCAGTAAACATTCTTTCCTAAGGTAGTTTCCCTTATATATCAGTGATTTATCCATTTCTTGTATACATAACTTTTTAAACATACCAATCAGTGGTTCTCACATTGAAAAATAAAAGCACAAAAAAGTTTACACTCTTGTACAGGTAAATAAAAGATCATCTTGAATTAAACTGTATATCCTTAAGGGCATAGTATAGTTTCAATTTCATTACCTATTACATAATTAGCTTCTTACATACAAATATTGACATATTTGGCTTGTGCTTCAAAGCCTTTGTGTCTAGAAAGTCCATGTCAACGCAACTCATAACTTGAAATCAGTAGGGATATCTTTACTGCTGCTGGGTTTAACCTGTTCGTGCAAGATCGTCTCTTCTGAGCTTGTTGTGGCACCGCATTTTTCTGGGGAGTCGTCAGCGTCTGGATCCAATCCTTCAGGACAGGGGAGTTTTAGAAGTTCTTCCCGCAGCTGCGCTGTATGACGCTGAACATACAAAAAGCAGTCAGTGTGGCAGGCCACAGTTAAAACACCACTTTTCTCAGTGTTAGACAATATAAGGCAAAAAAAGGAGAAAGTAGAAAAGGTGTCACTGTACCGCTTCAATGACTGGACAAACTTTTCCCCTGTACTCAAGGACTGGTACTTTCCTTGTAGTGACAGAATAATTAGCAAGTGGTGCTAGGGACAAACTAAAGGCAATAAAGAACTGCAGCAGAGACGTGCATCGATATAAACGCTACGCTATTTGTCTTGCAGTTGAGTCATATCTGTGATCAGGTAGGTCATACAGTCAAAACGGTGAGTTAGAGAGAGTTCATGGTCTTGATGAGATGTTACAGACAGATATACAGAGATTTGTACATGGATCATAATAACTAACAGCAGCTTCATTGTGAAGACCAGTCACAGGGAAAGAATGCAAGTCTAGCAATAGAAAAAGAAGCCTTTACAATTTTTTTTTTGCTTCTCAGGGGAGAAAGAAAAAAAAAAAAAAAGGTCTGTTGTCTGTGTGAACACAAAATACACAAATGATAGTGCTTGTCTAGGAAGGAAGAAAACACTATAATGGTTATAACTCTTGATAAAAGTTTAACACAGGGTAAAACTCATTGTAGTAGACTACAGCTGTGCTATCTATTCAAAATCTTATTTTCTGGCAAGTAATTGGTTGTAGCAGAACTGTATCATAAACTCCCACCCATCCTTAGAGGGAACAAAATACACTCTCTGTATCTTACGTAAGTATTTACAGAAGAATAGGGAGGACAGGTGCTAAAGGAAAATCTAAGTTGTAGCAAAAACTACTGAGAAAGTGGAGTGCACATAAACTTTATCTCTTGACAGCTGGGAAACTTAGGTTCCTTTACATGTTTTAAAGTTGCTGGGGTTTTCTATTATTATTATAAAACTCAGCTGCTGAGCAATTTAATTGCTATTTGTCATCTTTGGATTAAAGAACACAAAATTATAAAAGCAAGTCTCACCTTTAGAGCTGCTGCGTGATGGGACATGGTCCTGCCTACCCGTTTGTCACTGCTGTACTGCTGTATGTCTGCTATCCATTCCTCACACTGAGCCATGATCTCCACTCTCTTCAAGTAAAAATGTTTGTGGATGACCTGCAAGAAAATATTCCAAATGAATGGACAGTGTTCATTGTTTTCTAAGAACCATATCCTTAAACAATACAAAATTTGCAAGACCCCTATGAGTCTAACTGATAAAAGGAAAAAAAAAAATCAGTATGAAGATAATTCAGCATTGAACCAGGCTGCAGATAAACAGTGGAATTACTGTCCTTGGAGGTTTCCAAGATCCAAGTGGAAAAAGCCCTGAGGAACCTGGTCTGAATTCAGCTGATCCTCTTTTGAGAAGGAGGTTGGCCTGGACGTGTCTTCTAGTCTGTATGAACCTACGATTTATGTGCAGTCTGCCACTTCAGCATTCACTTGTGTTATCTGAGTGAAGGGTAAATGAGTGCCAGAAATACAGTATCACGCCATGGAAAGGAAAAAGCGATAGCGGAACATTAGATGTTCTCCAGTTCAAAAATGACCTTACTATGCAGGCACTATGTATGGACATTCATGTTTGCATAGGGTCAGGGCTACACAGATCCAATATTAACGTTTTTATTGTTGGTCTCACAGTCCTATTTTATTTAAAAAGCATAGGTAGGAAGTGTATGCACCATGTCTTCCCCTGTCACTAACCACTTGCTGCCTGAACAGAAAACAGGTAAGCAGAAACACTGTCAACAGTGCGAGCACAGGAACATAACGTGCTTCTGCGTAGAGAAGGAGGATCATTCCAGCTGGTCTGGGAGAGGTACAACCACGGTTACACTCCCTAGGCAGAGGGGGCACCTCTGGGGACACTGGAATTCCCAGGCAATAGTAGTTGAGTTGCCCACAGTTTAGGTGGGAACCAGTATGTGATCACATAGTAATTTTGGTATTTCTGCACAGATTTGGGTTTCTAAAAAACAACCAATTCAAAGTTGTGAAACTCTGCTTAGTGTTGGCTTTGTCTTAAACAGTTTGCTAAAACTCTGCCTGGTGAAAGAAACAATAAAATCAAAGAACTTTTATTGAGCACAGAGAGTTCTTGGCAATATTGCAACATAATTGAGAAAATAATCTTTCCCTCTAGAGGTTAGAGAATCTAGCGATCTGTCTAAAGAAAAACTGCACATTGAAAGCATAATTGACTTCAATTCTGGATGCATTCCTTATATCCATAATGGAGCTTGGAAGAACTCCCAAAGACTGTGGCAGTTTAGATCTCCTGAGCCTACCTGTCATTTAAAACACTGAAGGGAAGACAGCTCAGAATTGTGAAGACAAAAGATCTTATGAGCTGAAGGATGTATCTTTCTCAGACCTTGGTTTTCAGGATGCCTTTGTACTTCTATTACTGAATGATCATCTTTGTTCCTAACACAGCCCTACAAAAAACAGAGGTCTTAACAACAAGCTAGTCCCTCAGAGAAGTGCTCTGATAATTTACACAAGGGACACATTTTTATTTGGATAGGGCTGCAGACAGAATCCAGTGTTCTTCCAAAATTCAGCTATTGCATCAGAGAAAAATGTAACCCTTTTCCAGTGCACAGTTCCCATTTTTTTGATATGTAAAGAAAGATACAGAATGATAGGGAATATGTATTTGGAGAAGCAGAAAGGGAGTTGTCATGTTGCAGAAGTTGATAAGGCACTGGGTGGGACCCCAAGCTTAAGCTTGTATGGTTGTGTTTTTAACAGAAAAGCAAGCTATCTCAGCCTCAAACTTCTCCCTACAGAAGCTACAAGCTTCAAACTGCTTCTCACAATCTCGAAGATTTCATCATACTGTCCTAAAGGCCCCAACACAGGCAAAAATAGAAAATTGTATCTTGGGAAATGAGGAAAACTGCAGTTACCTAAGCCAGAACAAAACAATTTGGATGCAAAGCTTTCAAGTGTTGTCCAGTTCTCTTCTGTACAGCAAAACTCTTGTCTGTTCACAGGTAACAGAAAGAAATTTCAAATGTTCAAGATACCTCTGCAAACTGCTATACACCTCCTAATGCTGCTTTTCATTTACGTGTGTATGTGTGGCTCAGCTTAACCCAGTCCTAGCTACACACCGCTTTTGGAAAGCCAGTCGTTGTATTGTCTTCAACATTTGCCTTTGGGTAACAATGTCCTGTGTGTAATTCGTCTGTTCTCACAGAATGACTAGTTTTCCATTAAAACACCACCATTTGGAGACACCTCATTACTTTACCTTCCCAAAGAGTGGCAGGATGTCAGCTTACAAGCTGCCTTTTTCATACAAGTAGTAGAAAAGCTAAGCTGCAGAGTAAGCACAATATTGCTGAGATTCTTCTGAAGAACTAAAACCAAACTGGGATTCTTTTACCAAATACTGTAATATTGCATATCCTTCATTTCTGTATATGTGAAAAGAAAGATGGAGCATTATTGTCAGGGAGCCCACCACCTTCTGCTGTCTTCCATTAATTTAAACTTATTGTAATTTGAGAACATTTTTTTTCAGAAGTGAAATTGGTACATTTAGCTAGAAAGAAAGGACCTATTAGCAGAGGTTATTTGATTATGTGTCACGGTATTATCTTTACCATGGTTTTCGACTTACTGAGTAAAACATTTAAGAGGTAATTTAGAACAACCACCATGTTTTTCTTCATTAATTCAAGACACTATAGTATACTGCACATCCTTTTCCACCTGCATGTGGATGAAATATTTAACTCCTGTCGTGCACGTGAAATGTCTATGGTTTCTTAGTTGGCAAGACAGAGTTTTTAATAGAAACAGGTTTTTGCATTCCAAAGGATGTTTTTATGGACAGCAAGGAAACTACCTTCTCACTCAGGCACCACACTTAGCAATGTGCATAATCCTAAAATACTTACGCTTTTTCAGCATTTTATGCAGACAATTGAAAGCACAAGTGATGCTACAAGATGGTTCCACACCTCCATTTAGAAGTAGCAACAGTTTTAGTAGTTCAGAGTAAAATGTGTTTTTCTTGAAGTATTTGCTGGTAGTACCACAAGATGACTCATGTTTGACCAACTATTTTGTATTAATATTCATACAGATTCTCTTAGTGTATCTTCCACTCTGTTTTTTCTTGAATCCTTTACCATGTATGTTCAAGTCCCTGAGATCTAACTGCCCTACTCTGAGACAGGAGTTGGCCTAGAGACACTGAAAAGTCCCTAACAACTAAATTATTGTATGATGCCATGGGTGAGTTAGTCTATTTTCAGGAATGTAAACAAATTTGATTTCTTTCAACTAAGTTTAAGATTGTGTGAATGCATGAACTTTTATCAGCATCAAGACAGCTGTTTTCAAAGGCACAGATTTCTAGTTTAGCACAGATGCTTTGTGGATCTTTCCATAAATAACATTCAGACTAGTAATTGTTTAAAAGCATTTCTTCAATTTGCATTGGTTTGGTATATCCCAAGTGCGTCTTAATACTTGCTTGAAATTCATGTTTCTTGGAAAAATACTTCCTGTTAGCTCTGCTGACTAACAAACACCCATTTGTAGGGCTGATCAACTGTTTTCACATGGGATGTAAAAAGGTACCACCTGGCATTAAGAACGAGCCAAGCTGCATGAACTGTGTTTATCAAACTGTGCACCAAGCCTCCTTACAGGGCAGTCCCCATTTGTGGGCATTCCCTTTTCGCAGAAAACACTCTGTGAATTCAGGTGCATCCTTATTCACTTCAGTCTCTGGAGTCAAGTGCCCCAGGATATAAAGAGGAGGCTAAACTGGACATCTCATGAATGAAGTTTCCAAATATTTGCATTATTCTTACCACTTGCACAAGATAAATGCATAAACAAGATATTTACTGCGTTTCACAAAACCTACCTCCTTAAAACACGGTGATGGATTTCTGATTTGTTCAAGCATTGCCCACTTGACTGTTGCCTGTCGAATATTTCCATCATATTCTCTGGAGCTCTGGGTACCACTCGGGGTACCTCGTGATCGTTCATAACCCGGTTCATTAAAATATGGTTCTGCTACCAGGATTAGAGATTGGACAGACACTAACACCTGTTGAGAGAAGAAACCAAGTATTAAAATTGTGCCCCCCACTTGTTTTTACAAATATACACAGCTTTGCTTAGGTGATATGCAAAACCACTTCTATGGCAAAGTAGTGTCATCTGTAATACAGGCTACTTGTAAGTAGGGGATGTCCACGCTTTCAAACTGAAACTGTTACTACACATAAAAACCATAAGTCATACGACTGTGGCCTACGACTGAGACAATGACAAATATAAGTTGAAAAAGAACAAAAATACAAATAACTAAAAGGAAATGTTTAAAGGAAGAGATGCCTGCACCCTTTTGTGTCAGAAAGTGTATTTGTCAAGTTCTCAGTCAACAATTCTTGAACTTTTCCTGTGGCTGAGCTTACTAATTTTTTTAATTCTGAACTAGATGGAAAAGGAACAAAGGAACAAACTACTGAAATTCATCTTGGTATTTATGCTCTCCCATTTTTTTTTAATTTAAAACACATTAAATTGATTTATGTATGTTTTTAGCCCTTTAGTTTCAGATTTTACATACAACACTATCATATGCCATTAAAAAAACTCCTCAGTATTTCTCTTAAGATAGGAAAAAAATGTTTTCAGTAGTATATCAACAAAGCACCAGCTATTCAGTGATAAAGAAATGCCAATTTTCCCCCTTTCAATTTTATTATCAAGCACATGAGGGAATACATACAAGGCATCTAAAGATATACTCAAATATTCCTAATATAAACCAAATAATTAAATAGATACATAGGGCATTTAGGAATCCAAATGTATAAGTATTCCATATTCATTATTTGATAGCTTGCTAATTTTTCCAGTATTAGAATATTCGTCCCTGTCAACTTGTTGTACTTAATAAAAATTATCTCACTGCAAAAATGTTATATAGGTAGAAAGGCATAATTGACTTTTTTTTTTTCCCATTTTAAAATGAAGGATAGGTTTTTCTTATGTACTTAGGACCAAGTCCAGAAAGAATTGTAGAGATTACAATTCTGTGACAGAAACCTAGTTTCAGAAATGTATAGAATTCAAAAAAGATAATTTTAACACTTATATTTCCTCAAATATTGTAAAAATGATGATACGTTACATGCCAAAGAATGGCATTTCCAGCACCTGGCATACTTAGATGCAAGACATCCACTGCAGCAGATCAGAAGTGCCAGGGTAGCTGCTTCTGGAACTGACTCTCCTCCCAGCCTAGATACAATTTCAAGCTTGGAGCCATCCCCTAATTCAGCAGCCCAGTTGAATACGGAAGACAACAGTCCTCCTTCTTCTTGGAACATGCAGCTCGCATCAGATAGATACTGTGGCAACGACAATTTAAGACTTTGGTTCTTTCCCAGGGCAGTGCCTCAACAAGTAGGTAGTTGTGCTCAGTCCTTAACTGTGGCATTCTCTTGGAGTTTCTCTTGTAGCTATGCCAGCACAAAAGCATTCCAGCCTTCCACACTCTCCACGATGTGCGCTCACTCCATGGACGCAATGCCAAACCAGTAACTTGTATGAAAGCAACAGTCCAAGAATCAGTTCAACGACCCAGATTAATCTCAGTCCCACCATCATCTCACAGAAACACACCCTTATTCCTTTTGGTGCCGTGACACTTTCTATTTGTAGCTGTGTAGTTGCTGTGCTTTAACTATAGCACGGAAGGGCAGTCTACGGCAGCTAAGTCTTTGTCCTGATGGATACAGCACGTGGCTGTTCTGTGGGAAACGTGAACTACCATCCCCTGTTGGGCTGAGAAGGAAAATTAAACAAGTTTTTCTGTTTCCCAGGCAGGTGCTCCAGCTAGCTGCTGTTACACAGTACTGTGTGCACCATCCCATTGTCTCCCATGCATTCAACTAGAAGCAGCCACGGCTACTTTGTTTTATGCTTAAAAATTAAAATATGGATAAATGCATTAAAATATACAGAAAGTGTCGCAAATCAGGTCCCAGCACGAAAATGGCCACTAATGACACTAATAATCCATACCTCACCGATTTGGCTACAAGGGTACTGAGGGAGACTGCATCAGAGGTCTTGCTGAAGTGAAAGCAAGCTACATCCACTGCTCTCCCTTTACGCAGTGCCAGTCACCTCACTGTAGTAGGCAAGCAGGTTAGGGGGATGCTCTTCACTCCCTGGAAATCCACACTGGCTGTTCTCAATCACTTTCTTGTCTTTCGTGTACTTGAAAACAGCTTCCAGGAGGATTTACTCCGTAATCTTCCCAGGGACTCGAGTGTTGCAGACCAGCATGCAGCTCCCCAGATCCTCCTTCTCACGCATCTTGAAGCTGGGTGTCAGAGTAGCCAGGAAGCTCCCTTCATTGTTCTGACCTTTCAAAGAGAGCTAGTGGCTTTGCAGTAACATTGCCTGGCTCCCTCAGCACCCCTGGATGCATGAGATTTGGTTCCATGAATAAGTGGGTTCAATCAGCCTGAATACTGTTTTCTCCACTGTAATTCCTCATTCTGACAGAGCCTCCTAGTCTCAGGGAAGCAAACCTTACCCCTAAAGAGTGAGGCAGAGATGACCTCTGCCTTTTCTATGTCCTTGTCAGTAGGTTCCCTGCCCCACGGAGCTGCAGGAAAGCCTAAGGAAAATGAGGTCTTTTGTTGCCACCATACTTGTAAGAAGCTCATCTTGTTCCTCTTTATATCCTTTGCCATTTTCAACACCAGCTGAGCTCCGGTTTTCCTAATTTCTCTCCTGAATGCCTGGCCAATATCTTGATTTCTAACAAGGAGCCCATCCCTTCCTTCCATCCTCTGTACACTTTCTTTTTGCAGTTGAGCTTAGGCATGAGTTCCTTGTTTACCCACACCGGCTTTCTGCCTCTCTTGCTTGACTTACACACACTGGAACAGACCAATCTCAGACTTTGAGGAGAGTGGTCAACCAGCTCTCCAAGGCCAATTCCCAAACTGAAATCTGTTCTGCTGAAGGCCAGGGTTGTAACTCTACTATCCTGAAACACAAACTCTACAGTCTTTTAGGATTTGGAACAGAAAATGTACCTTGTGCTACATAATAATTACTCCAAGGAAGGAATAAATTCAGAGAGCGGCACAGGAAATAAGCCATTGCAAGCTTTACTTTTCTTTAATGTACGGGCTTATTAGTCAGTGCATTTATGCATGACATAAAGCTCAAAATTATAAGTACTGTATGTCCTAATAAATTCTGCTCTAATTTAACACTAATTGGTACTGAACACAGTATAACTAACACTTTAACTCCCTTCAGCTTTATTTCTCTATTCAGCTTACTACTTTTAGACTACTTTTACAGTTCGCACTAGTATACTTCATTTTCTCATCTCTCATGATGTGGAGCCTGCATTGTCTTCACCATAAATAGCTTGGGATAGATACATTACATGAGTTCCAGGAGGGGATGCCATCTTCCAAACTTCTTTTTTTTTTTTTTTTTTTTTTTTTTA
>WHYT01015370.1:0-18128 GCA_009806455.1 Tetrax tetrax
AAAAAAAAAAAAAAAAAAAAAAAAAAAAGTGCTAACACAGATTCTAAGGTCAGGAGGAAACAATATGACAATTTAGTCTAAATATTTCAAAACTCAGGGCACAGAAAATTGGGAGGTAAGACTTGAAATAAAAGTTATTTTTACTAAGTTTACATTTTCACACAATGACAGCTTTAATTTTCTTTCACTAAATAGACTTTTAGTAGGACTTTTCCAAAGTTATCTGGTGATGTTATTTTAAAGGAAAACATGAGAGGAATGGAAAAAGAGAAAAAAAGATTTCTCAGTTTGAAATATGCTGTTACAGAATGTCATTTGACTGCCTGTCTCAGATACAGACTCTCATGTTTTCTGTAAGCAATCCACAGGATAGCTTTTTTCTTCAATGAAAAGCTGAAAATGCACATTAGGACATCCTTCATGCCAAATATAGAGGACAAGAGATCCCTCTCATTCCTTTGAATACTCAATGTATTTCAAATAATGACAAAAATATACAGAGAACGACATTTATTTATAACTTTAGAAAAAAATCTTACACTATATATATTTGAAAAGCTGAAGCTCGGTCAAATGGCATTGAAATGATCAAACACATTTTAAGAAAGATTTATTTGGAGGATGGTTTTAGATTTAACTTTTTCAGCTTTCCAGCCCTGGAAGTTTCAGTTTTTACAAGTATTAGAATCACAGAATGATAGAATCATAGAATAGAATAGTTTGGGTTGGAATGAACCTTTAAACATCATCTAGTCCAACCCCCCTGCAGTGAGCAGGGACATCTTCAATTAGATCAGGTTGCTCAAAGCCCCATCCAACCTGGCCTTGAATGTTTCCAGGGACGGGACATCCCTCATTTCTCTGAGCAACCTGCTCCAGTGTTCCACTACCGTCACTGTAATTTTTTTTTTTCCTTATGTCAGGTTTGAATCTGCCTCTTTCTATTTTAAAACTGTTATTCCTTGTCCTTTCACAACAGGCCCTGCTAAAGAATTTCTCCCTGTTTTTCGTATAAGCCCCCTTTATGTACTGGAAGATTATCAGGTGTCCCTGGAGCCTCCTCTTCTCCAGGCTGAACAGCCACAACACTCTCCGCCTGTCCTCATAGGAGAGGTGCTCCAGCCCTCTTATCTTCCTGACCTTCCTCTGGACCCTCTCCAACTGGTCCATGTCCTTCTTATGTTGGGGGCTTCAGAGCTGGACACAGTACTCCAGGTGGGGTCTCACAAGAGCAGAGTAGAGGGGCAGAATCACCTCCCTCAACCTGCTGGATAATCTTCTTCTGATGTAGCCCAGGATGCAGTTGGCTTTCTGGGTGGAAAGTGCACATTGCTGGTTCACGTTGAGCTTTTTGTCCACTAGTATCCACAAGTCCTTCTCAGGCTGCTCTAAATCTATTCTCTGCCCAGCCTGTATTTGTGCCTGGGATTGCCCTGACCCATGTGCAGGACCTTGCACTTGGCCTTGCTGAACTTCATGCATTTTGCATGGGCCCACCTCTCCAGGCTGTCAAGGTCCCACTGGATGGCATCCCTTCTCTCCAGTATGTCAACGCCACCACACAGCTTGGTGTCGTTGGCAAACTTGCTGAAGGTGCACTCTATCCTACTGCCCATGTTGCTTATAAACATGTTAATCATGGCCAGTCCTGATACCGAACCCTGAGGAATGTTACTCACCATTGGTCTCCACTTGGACATCAAGCCATTGACCACAACTCTTCGAGTGAAGACATCTAGCCAATTTCTTATCCACCAAGTGGTCCGTCCATCAAATCCATGTCTCTCCAGTTTAGAGACAAGGATGCCATGCGGGACAGTGTTAAATGCCTTGCACAAGTCCAGGCAGATGACATCAGTTGCTCTTACCTTACACACCATGCTGTAAGCCCATCATAGAAGGCCACTAAATTTGTCAGGTACAATTTGCCCTTAGTGAAGCCATGCTGGCTGTCACAAATCACTTCCTTATTTTCCATGTGCTTTAGCATGGTTTCCAGGAAAATTTGCTCTATGATCTTGCCAGGCCAAAAGGTGAGACTGACTGGCCTACAGTTCCTTGGGTCTTACTTTTTTCCCTTTTTAAAAATGGAGGTTATGTTACCTCTTTTCCAGTCAGTGGGAACCTCACCGTACTGCCACAACTTCTCAAATATGGTGCACAGTAGCTTAGCAACTTCATCTGCCAGTTCTCTCAGGATCTTCAGATGCATCTCATCAGGTCCCATGGACTTGTGCACCTTCAAGTTCCTTAGATGGTGGGCAGTTCTTCATTCTCCCGGTCCCTGCTTTTGCCTTCTGCAACTTGAGTGATGTGTCTAGAGTCCTCGCTGGCAAAGACTGAGGCAAAAAAGTAGCTGAGTACCTCAGCCTTCTCCATGTCCTGGGTAACCAGGTCTCCCATTTCCTTTCAGAGAGGGTCCACATTCTCCCTGAATATTAAAAATATTCAAGTATTCTGCTTTTTAATGATTAACATGATCATGGAGTTTTCCTTAAAGGTAAAATAGAAATAATTTTCCTTGAACTTTCCAGGTACCTACAGCAATAGGCTCATCTTGGAAATTTCAGTTCAGGGACATTTTCAGAAACTTGGAACCCTTTGAAAACCGAGCATTGACTCTTCACAGATATTAAACGTAACTAAGGTAGTTAGAACCACCAAAATGATGATATTTTTATGGCAGGTGTCACCAATTGGTGCTATTACATATAGTGTTCCTGTTCTCCGTGTGTCTAAAAGCGTACAGCTTTGGGTATGCCAGGCTCTATGTAAAGGGAGCCATCTTTTTTCTAGCAGCTTTGCATGAGTAACTACGGAGTTTGTTAACTGCAAGGTCACCTTTGATTGCAAAGCTGCCACATAAGAACTAGACAGGAGCTTTGGGCTGTGTTTCTCAGAGACAGCACTGGATCTTTTTTGCCCAGGAGAGACATCTATTCATTCAGGTACAAGTTACATGTGGAATAGATGGACGTTATCGGTCATTCTCTTATTTTCAGCTAGTGAAGCAGCTGCAAGGCTCCAAACAGTTGTAACTCTTCATAAGCAACAGTCACTTCAGCGTGCATTCTCCCTGTTTACTTACATGTGCAAGAGCTGTATACTTCATACCCAGTGACATGTTTTATAAAGTTTGAGAGGACTTGAGTTAATTAAAAAAGGTAGTCAGGATCTGTTAGATTTATAATGAAATCTTTAGAGCGACAACGCAAAATCATTCTGCAGAAATCCCAAGACCTCCACATAAATGAACTCAGTTGATAATATTTATTGACAGAACAGTGGTATAATCTCATTAATATTTGCAAATTTCAATTACAAGGAGGGCATGAGCATGTTAAGTAGTCACAGTTTTCCATTATGATTGGAACACCAATTTATTAATCCATCATCTAATTTTGAAAAAGGTGAAAGTGTGATGCTACTGAGAATGATGTATGATAAAGTAGATTATTTTTGCATAGTTGTAATGTTATTTTCTTCCTGTGACATTGAAATTCTGTGTCAAACTCTGGGACAGAGGAAAGGATAAGAAAGCATAGGTCATTCTCTAGCTAAGTGAAGAATTGAGATGGATCACTTAGCATGATGAAAGCAAGTAATGTGGTATTTCATTATTCAAAACCTGAATCTATTGGATAACAATCACAATTGCAGTTCACAGAAAGAAGAGCAACTCCATGTGTATTTCCCAAGAGGAAGAAAAAGGCAATGAAGTGCCATTTTGATCCTTTTTTTTTCAGCACAGATATCCCCAAATGAGAAAATGGACAAATAATCAAGCAGAATAGTTTGACAGGAGGACTCTGTCCTCATAAGGACCCCAACCAGAACTCTCAAAAGACGTGTCTAAACATCAAAAGACATAGAGATTTCTTTATATACCTTTACATCTTCTACACAACTGCACGTGTGTGTATATATATATATAAAAACAGAACAGTTTGTATACTGAAGTAATGGATTATTTGTGGAGTTACATAATCTTGGTTTTCCTTCTGTTTTGTTTTGTAAATAATGTAAAGCATTATCATTACTTTCTTATTTGCATTATTTGGAGCATATTTGTAGCAAAAGGTTCCTGTGGAGAACCAGAACCTTTATCTACCTCAACTAACAACCAAAAAAAGTCACCCAGTTCCTAAGAAGTCAATGATTTTAGATCAGGATAAGGATAAAATAAACCCTCTGAAGCAAACCTTGCCCTCCTTCTACTCAAAGAGCAGAACTGGTGTATTATGCATCACACATCTAGCACAAAAGCAACCATTCAGCCCCAGAAAGAATAGCTTGCAGATGTCACTGCCAGGCACAGTTTGCTGTCAATCTAAAAATAAGACACATGGTCTTAGAAGGAGACAAAGAAGCATTCTGGAAACTCTTTGTTAACTAGCAAAAGACTAGACACATGCTGAAGTTAATAAGGCTTTTCCAACACAGGGTAGATGAGCAGTTGTTAAATATTCTTTCTAGAGCTTGCCAGAGCACTCAGAAAAGACTGTGGCTTATCTGGGAAGCCAAAGAATTTTTTTTTTTTAACAGTCCAGGTACAAGGCATGCTGCAAGATTTCACTGTAGCAGCCATCCCAGGCTTTTCTACTCTGTTCTGCTCCCGAAAGCATAACAGTGAAATGCATCTGTTTTGGCATTCTTCATTAGATGTGATCAAAAAAAAAGAGGTTGGAACTACAGCCTCATCACCTATCACGGAAGATGTCACTCTGTCTCATCAAGGTGCCCAGTGCAAATGGATCTGGACTCACAGTTCCTTGGAGGAAAGATGAATACATTTGGTGGCAGCTGGTAGAACAAGGAAAACATTGAACTCATCCTTCCCTTCCCTCTGGCTCAAAAAGACCTGCTCCCAAAGGAGAACAGCTCCAGTCAAACCGAGTAAGATGTGCTGTGAGCTGGGAACTGTTTTTCAAAATTTGATTTCAATACAGAGAAGGTTAGATCTAGCATGCTTCTAAGGCTGTTAGCAAGAGAGGGTTCAGATAAACCAGAAAGGTACACTTGCTCAAGGCCTTGCTAAAAACTAGCTCTGGGTAGCCTTTATCTGTAATGACTTGCCAGAACAGATGGCTAATGGGTTGCAGTCCCTGCCTAGAAGCAGTGGGGTTTATTTTGTGCCCAAAAGCTGGTTCCGTTCCATGGCTGGATGCCCACTGCAATCTGCAGTTTGGAAAGAGTCTGAGGGCGAGGGCAGGGTCAGACCAAAGGAGGTGGTAAAGGAGCAGAGGAGAAACTCAATGCGTTGGGCTGGACAAGCAAGGATCGTTGGATTAGATTCTGCAAGAGAAGAGGCTACAGCAGAAGAAGCTGTAAAACACAAGCTGCGAGGCATGAGGATCACTGCATGAGGATCAGTAACAATATAAGTAGAGCACCAGGAAAAGCAACAAATAGTGGATAAGCTACATACGAAATGCTTATATAAATCAGAAACTACTTTCTCAAGACAAAGAGGTGATAATCATTTTTTTTTTCTTGATATACATGTAAGGGAATTGTTTAAGGAACACAATTGTTTGGAAAAATAGACCTGTGTCTTTCATTTTCCCTAATTCCAGATTATAAAAGGATTATTTCCTATATAGGTTTCAAAATAATCTCACATATTTGAGTAGGCAGTCAACTACAAACTAACAGTGCAGAAACGTTAATTCAGATGTGAATATTAACAATTACAGTAACACAGAACTCATACAGTTAGCAATCTATGGGCCAGGTACTCAGATAACGAAAACTAAAATAACTGCTGGTATCTATAAATTCAGAGATTCTTACCCTGCATTTTTATAAATTTCAGCCTGCATATCAGTGTGCTATTAACTGAACTGAGCTTAAAATTCTGTGTGCAGTCCTGAAGATAATTTTTGAAAAGCATGGCCTTCTGAGGATAGTTATTTAAAATTCAGAAGGCTGCCCAGAATATCAGAGTAAGTTCAGCATTAGTGTAATTTTTCAACCTGACCCTAGAGGCCTACGAACTAAAATGCCAGCAGATTAAAATGCCTTTTAAGAACCATACTGCACTAAGCGTATGTATGACAGAGTTGTACTTTGAGTTATAAACGGACAGTATCGCTTTTGAGGCAGCAGCTGACACAGTCGAGCTAGAACAATTTTGCTATAGGCGTGTGCCAAATGGTTGCAGGACCAGGCTAATAGAGAGGTCTCCATTACCGTAACAGCAGCTTCAAGGTTAGTTTGTGGGGGTTCAGAGTCAGGCCTGCCGCCTGCTGAAAGCAGGCAAGAGGAAGGTACAATTTTGGCCGGGAAAACAGCTGCTTTTTCATAGTTTATAGGAAGCTGTTGGCACCGATACCACATTGTCACCAAATGTGTCACAATCTTTCTCCCTGGATGTCTCAGCCTAACATCTGTTCAAAGTGCCTTTATGATGTAGGCTGAAATATTTAATAGACATGCTTATTGCCACAAATTGACAATGTTTTGTTACTGAGAGAGTCTGCAAAGAGATTCACAGAGCTAGGTCATAATGTTGGGGCTTTGTCCAAGAAATAGGCTGGATGAAAAAGCTTCATCTTCAAAAGAAAGACACCTAAAGATATCTCAAATTTGTGGTAAATTCTGTGTCTACCCCAGATTTGAGACTACTAGTAAACCATCCATTAGCAACTGTTTGGTAGAAGTTCCTATTCTTCTGGACTGCATGACTCATATTCATCAATTGAGAGCTACCATCCCTGTAGACCAAACTGAAGGGAGAGAAGAGATAAAGGCAGAGGTACCAGAGGCGTTACAGCAGGGTGCAAGGAGCAGGATTCTCTTTAGAACATGAATTACAGTTGTAGTTAGTAGATATGCTTCAGTCATGCACCAAAGAAGGTCCAGGCTGGCCTTAGATCTACTTATTTAAGTACCCCTTTTTAAGTATCACTGATAAAGAAGTTAAACTTTTTAGAACACACTCAGTTCTCCTTAATCATTAAATCCTATGCCTAGTGATAGAATGCATTTATATTTTGGTAAATATGTGTAAGATATATATTTAAGAGTAAATTAAAAATTAGTATCTACAGGTATATAATAAATTACAGTACTTTTTTCAGATTTTTACCAGGAGTCTTTCAATATCTATTACTATCCTACTGTTTTAAAATATAGTTATGGAGTTGCATAATACACATAATTTTCCAAGCATGAAGAATTTTAGGGAACTTGGTGATTTCAATAGGAAGGCAAAGTAAGTGACTTATATAACATCCAAACTTCCAAACCAAAGCTAAGCTCAAAATCCTGGTACACTTTATTAAGTTTATTATTATTAAGTTTCAATTTTCTACAAAAATCTTCACTTCTTTGTTTATCAAGCCAAATAGCTCCAACTGAATAATGAAATTGACATTTTACTATTGTCTATTTATCAGATTCAGATCCAATTTTTGTAGATCGAGTCCATCGGGTTCATTATATATGTACTTACGCAATAGTTAAATCAGACTCCTTGAAACTCCCCTGAGAGATATCCTGAAAGCATCACTTAGAGGAAGAAATAGCTAAAAGATTTAATTTTGTTATTTCTCCCAAATTTAAAACCACCAATGCAGCTCCCCGGAGTCCTAACTGAAAGTATTGTCCAGAGCAGGCACTGGGACCTCATGACCTTCCCCTGAGATTTGGTCTTACCATGCACCTGGGGTCACCGCATTTGGAGGCAACTATTGCACCGCTGGTAGGAAAGTATTTTCTCTCTGCTAGGTGACTTTCCCCCAAGAACACCGTAATTTATATATGCAACCCATGAACCACAAAACTGATACTGAAGAATTACAGGGAGAGGTAGAATCTCTCCTGGGCAACATTTTTATTTACCCACACCCTATGGGTGTTTTGAGGTTGTGCTATCCTGGATTGGTGAAAGAATCATAAAACCTTGCAAAAGCTCACCAGTAAAAGATGAAGAAAGAGTAGAGAAGATGACTTTTAGATACTGCAAAAGATGTAACAGTGATGCTAAATACCAAGAAATAAAACCCTGTGATGAGAACCACTATAAATTAACATATTTTTCCTCCACAGCTAACTTATTTTTGTTATGCAATTAGTCCACTGCTGTACAAATACTTATTAAGATTTTATCCAACTATCTTGTGCAAGCATAATTTTCAGTTAGCTGAGAATGCCTGTATTTTAAAGCTTAAAGGAGTTTGATTTCTGACATCACACCTTAAAAGGCTTGTCGTGATTTTTTTCTGACATACTGAATATTCTACCAAACAAGGATTTTTGTCTCCATTTGCATTCTCTGACAAAAGTTAGTAATGCATCTTTGAGAAGTGGTGCTTGTACTCTTACTTTTTTAAACAGATTTTTCAATACCTTACAAACTTCTGACAACAAATGCCCTGAGCTTTCCTATAACAGCAACTTCTGTATAAACTGATCCCAGCATTCAATGAGAAATGTAACTATAAATAATGAAAATTATGCAGAAAACTAGCTACCATTTCCTAAAACATTTTACCACATTTAAATCTTCCACTACTTTCAGAACATTATTGCATATACCACAGTTAATGACTGCTTACAATCCAATATTAAGCCCCTTTATGCTATTTCTAAAAACATCATGCTGTGCCGTAGTAACACCACTTAAATCAGTGGAGTTCATTGCTAATGAGAAAAGTGAATAAACAGTGTGTTTGGAGCATTTGGAGTCATACTGACCTAAATAATACTAGGACTATGTCTATGCAAGTGAATTGAATAGTGCTAGGGCATGAATCTATGCCCTGGAACTATTTTTTTTCTAAAACATAAAATCTCAGGGCAGTCCCTGACACTCTTTTGATCTTGGCTACTTGACCAGCCATCTCCCAAGGGTTTCCTGAGCACAGCTAGGGCACTAGCCCAGCTTGGGGACCATTCCCAAGAGGCAGGCAAGCTGCAGCCCGTATTCTGGAGGCTAAGGAGCTTAAACATATGGAAGTGGCCATGCTTAGCTGGCCCCCAGGCTAGAGGGAGAGCTTGCATCATTCAGTTTATTCATAAAAAATATAGGCAAGGAGTAGAAATGCAGCTGTAATAGGAAAAAAAAGCCTAATCAACAAACATTCCAAATTAGTCTCCCAACAGTAAACATTTCCAATTAATCT
Organism: Tetrax tetrax; assembly: GCA_009806455.1. Classification (NCBI taxonomy): domain Eukaryota; kingdom Metazoa; phylum Chordata; class Aves; order Otidiformes; family Otididae; genus Tetrax; species Tetrax tetrax. The sequence goes on from WHYT01015370.1 coordinate 9,129, forward strand.
CTCATTATTACTGGAATAAAAGAGACAAACCCTGCCAAATTTGTTCTCTTGCATCCCTGGGGGATAAATGAAGTGAGTGGCCAGCTTCTGCCTACCACTGTGCTGGGAATTTAGCACTGTCTCTCCACGCTGTGCTTTCCATATTGATCCAGTGCACTGGTGCTGATATACATCCAAGTCCAGAAGCAAGCTGTCTCCTCCATAAGCACTACTTACTGATATATGTCAAGTCACATAAATAACACATATTCAACTTAAATTCCTGAAACAGTGGACTAAGTAAATTAGATTTCTTTCCAGCTGGCCACTAGATGTCTTTGAAACCTACAACACAGTTCAGTCAGAGAACATTTTCCTCTTAAAGTTGTTAAAAAGACACACCTGATTTCAACCCCACTATTTTCTTTAGTTATGGCAAAGAGACGCTTTCTTTCCTCTTTCTTTCTGTTACCACCTTAAGTCTGCCCCAATGCATGAGCTATATTCAGAAATAAAACAATAAGCAACCTTCAGCTAAGTGTCTTTTCAAGAAAGCACCTCATCACCTTACCTTTCCTATACTTCCACTTTGCAACTTAGACTAAAAACATTATCTACCCAACAATGTATGCTCTAGAACTGGGCAAGAAGTATTCTCCCCATTGGGAGAGTCTGGAGCTCTTGAATTTTTGGAAGTTGCAAAAAAAAAGTTAAAAATCTTAAAAGTTTAGAAAGAAAAAAAATTCTGCTTAGGGACAAATCAAGAGTCTTGTGTCAATATTCTGGGGATCTTTTTTGGGTTTTGATTTATTTTCTTATTTTTACCGAAAATCACCTTATAGACGGAAAAAAAAAGAAAAATATACCTTTTAATTGGTATGTGATCACAGCACACAGAAAATGTATGAAAATATAACTTTTCTACAGACAGTTTTGGTTTCAAGCAACTAATATGTCTGAAAAATATAAATTTCAAAGAAATTTCAACCAGCTTCAAGTTTTTCATGAGAGCTGACTGAAATATCTTCAAAGATAAGATTTTTGTAATAAAAAATGTTGATCCATTCTGAAGTGACATTAAAAAATTCTTTTTCTAATACAGAAGACTTTCAAGGTGATGAATAATAAAGAGGCATTAATCAGATATGTTTACTTTGCGTAAAAGAGAAAACTGTTTGAAAGCTTAAAAATACTTTTATCTCTTTTTCTTTTTTGTCCTCTTTCTCTCACTGAAATTCTTCCCCACTTCCCCAAAAAGAAAAGCAGAAAAGAAAAATGACATGCATATCTTTGAGAAACTTATATACTATTTGTTTCTATAACAAACAAAACAAAAATCTCTAGTTTCCTTTCTTCTAGAAGAAGAAAGATGACAAATCTGAATGACAGAGAAACCTTTTTCAATCCATTTTTGTTAGATAAAATAATTTCTGTTCAGGATAATGCTTCTGTCATGAAATTAATCCTTTGTTGCTTCTTGCTTTTAAGTTGTGTAAAGTGGAGGTACACAAAAATGTCTCTGAAGCATCTGCATCATAAACAGTCTCTTTGCTAGCCTCAAGGAGGTAAGCAAAGGCATTCACAACACTGTGGGTCCGATATATAAGGGAGGAAAGAGCTGTTGATTCATATTCACATTAATGTACCTCACCAGTAGGCAGGCAGCAGTCCTGAAGGAACTGCTGGGAAAGTAACTGCAGAAATAAAACATGTTTTCAGGTAGATGTGAATAAAGGTCTGGGTTTCCATTTTCCACAGTTGCACAATTCAACATTTTGAAGCCCAGGTTGTTTGGCTGTACCTGAAGTGAATTTCCAGGAAGTGAATTTCATTCTTAGGTCAGGAACCATTGAACACAGGATACTGAAAAAAGGTCTAGTGATGTTAGTTGTAACCAGAATTGTTTGGTATATGCAGACTGAGAACTTCTAATACTAGAATGAATTTTCACTAATGCTGCTCATATCTGTTCTGCCTCTGAGTGAAAACTCTGTGGTTGGTAAAAAGCTTATCAGTCATATTTTCCTTTTTGGAATTATTTAACAAAAAGATTCTAATGGATTATTTTAGCCAGACTGTGCATCATCATTCAGGAATGCAAATTTGCACGGGAAGACAAATAAAGACATGTTGTTTGACTATACTGATAGACTCTACACTGATAGACTTTTTTCCTACCGTAAATCTGGTTTACTTTACATTGGAGATTAATCTTTTTACAAGTGGCAGGAATGTGAAATTATAAATAGGAAGAATTTGCTGCCACCTCTGACATTATTTATACTTACACAGTAGTTAGAAAGGTGAGGATATGCAGCAGCAAATTATCCAAAATAATTTTCCCAAAATCTTACTTCTGATATCATGCGAAAGTTAGCTCCACTCAATTCAGTCAACTGTCTTTTCAGCAGCAAAAGTTTATATAAAAAAAATGGTATATCTATTTACTGTATTAAATACAGTGCTGTATTAAATAGTCCTCTGCTCTACTGTCATCTTCTGTTTTCCTAAACTTCCACATTACATTTACTGATAATCTTTCTTGGTTCTTCAATATAAGACTGTAGTTGCTTTTTCAAGTCTTAATAGGAAGATCTTGACTGTGATTGTAGATGACATTAGCCTGTAGCTGGCAAAATATCTTTCAGATTCATGTTTTTCAGGACATAACGTAACATTGGCTTCAGACACTGAAGTAAAGATTCATTTTGTTTTCTCCTTTTTTTCAGGATTCAGTTATTTTTTTTTTTTTTTTTTTTTTTGGCAGCATTGGCTATTATTTATAGCCTTGGGTTTAAAACATTCTGCAGGAGAACCATTGGACCTTGCTGTTTTACCTTCAGGAAACAGTTTAACCACTCTCAGCTATTTATTTTGCTGTCATATCTTCCTCTGTATCTTCATGGTCAGAAAGGAAGAACAACTAGTAAATCCCTCTTGGAGTGAGGAAACCAGACAGTAACAAAGTAGGGCATTATACAGATTTTGGCATTAAAAGAAAAAATTATATATCAGATAAATGTGTATACAAATACACACAAAATCTGCTAGGGCCATCTGGATTTCCAGCATGGGAAATGGTTATTTGCTGGCTCTTGTCTTCTTTTGAAGCTCACATCCTATCCATACGTCAGCTTTAGCTATTTCTCCCGTGGCCAAAATATGTTAGGTAACTCAACTGTCGTAATTTTATTTTTAAACTCAGCTGCACTTATTGTTATGTTTTATTTCTGTCTTAACAATCTTTCATAAAAGAGAGCTTTTTTCCCTCTCTTAAAAAAACCCCAACAAAACACGCCCTTACATATTTTTACTTCATTTTGCCATGTCTCCATAATTTCCAACTTTGTTTCTAGGTTCATTTAGGGTTTTGTCAAACTCAATTGTGTCTTTGTATCTGGCAAAAGTCATACTTTCTATAATAGCATCTGGTAAGAGGAAAAAAAAACAAACCAACCTGTCTGCACAGAATCCAGGATGCAGTGTAAATCCATTTCTATTGATGTAAACTGACTTGCCTCCCATGAGATGCCAGTTTTCTAATGCTGTCATCACAGTAGCAATACCAGGTTGCAAAGGGAGGTTTTGATGTAGGTTGAAAGTCCATCAGTTAGTGCAGAAAGTTTACATGCTGCTGAGAAAGCTTAAGCACCTGTTGTAGAGGACAAAACCCTTGTTCGTTGGCTGAGTTTCCACTTAATTCTACGTAGGTTTAATTCACTAATATTAATATTTCCTCTACATACTTTTAAAGAAAAATAGCATATATATATATAAAAATTAGTTCATGAAGTCCTACCAATTATTTTTGGTATTTGCAAGCATTTTTTAGAGACTTGTGCTGTAGTGTAAAATCCTGTCATCCCTTGGTAGACTGTCAATATGTGTCTGCTACAATACAGTCTAATAGTTTTATTTATAACAGTCCTTTGGAGACTCCAGCAACTGTGTGCAGTCAAGATTGTTCAAACTATTATAATACAAGATTAAATTACAGTGATTTGAATGCATATAAGTTCTTTCATCTCCAAAAGAGAAATGGATTGATAAGACACTGTTCCATAACACATCAGGACAAATGTGTTACTTTAATCCCCCAGACAGAGAGCTGCATTTTCTCAAGCAACACTGTTGCAAGCAATAGGAGGTATGAGGACCAAAGGTGCTAGTGCACAAAAAGTACAGTGATGACTATTTATTCGTAGTGTGAAATGTTCTGTATCAACCCAGGTACCTTAAAAAAGCTTAAAAATCTTTGGGGACATTCAACTGTTTAAATATAGGGGCATTCCTTCAATTTGCCTCCTTGAAAAATGGCTGGATCATACAAAACTGGCTATTAAAGTCTGCCTAAAGTCCGCAGTATTAGTTCCTAATACTATTCACTCTGCAGTAGTCCTTCATTATAAACTTCATCCTTCACATCTTGTCTACTAAAGTTCATTTTGATTAGAAATATCAAAAAATACAGCTGTGCAACTCTTTTTCAAACAGGCTTCTAAAGTATACAAAACATTTTTTAAAAAAAGAAAAAGTAGAAACATTTAAAGCTTTTCCCCTGGCAGTTAAAAATTAAAGTCGTCTGATGCTGACAATATTTTGTAACTACAGATTTAGATACTTGAATAAACTTGGGAAAATTATTACTTTTCATGGTTATTGACCACGAAAGCATCTCTGCTCAACAAAACCTGTGATTAGGTCCCTTTGAGGTCAGCACATGCCTAAAGACTAATATTTATTTAAGGGTTTTGCTGATGTGAATCTTTCTGCAATTACCATTTCATCTGATTGTGTTAACAACGCACAGTAATGCTTGTTTGTTCAGGAAGAAATTTTGTGCTTACAGACTTGTAATACTTGAGAGAGAGAGAGTGTGTGGAGCTAACACAGTGTTTACGCAACAGAGCAGAAGTACTATCAAGTGCTGTTGCTGGGTTGGGCAAGGCAAACCAAGTGCATAAGTAATAGAGAAAACCACAATCTTGATAGCAAACAGTGTCTGGCCATTTTCCTTAAAGGATTAAAAGTTCTGTTCTTGATTATTTTTTTTAATTTGCATGCATTTGCATTCTGAACCCAAACTAAACTAAACTAGTTTTTCTTGTTTATCCATCTTTATTTCATTTAGCCAGTAGCACATCATTTGAATCTGCATGCTTTTCCTAGGGAAGATCTTGTTATCAAAGAAATGTCCTGACTGAAGTAAGAGAAAATCGCACACATGCACGCACACGCACACACACACTTGCATGCCTAAAAACAAAGCTCAGTTGAGACTAGACATAGGCCAGTAATTGATATTTTAAGTTGCATGTGACACTCTTTCCTTGTTCGGTATTGTATGGTTTTCCAGACATGCTATGCATAATTTTACATACCATCTGCTTTACATGCCAGGTTCCATATGTACAATGTATAACCTAAAACCAATATTTTGATTGATTTGAGCTACAGTGGAGGCTTTTGTTCTTAAATTGCTGGATAGAAGAATGTTGTCCTAAATAAATAATCTGATGAATGTGTTGTAGGATTAACAAACAATCAAATTTATTTTGAAAAAGTTTTAAAAGGTGTAGTAATCACAAAATCTAGGTGACTTTCAGCAATCCCACTAATAGTGCTTCTGAGATTCAGAAAGTGAGAGATACTTGTAAACACTTCCTACCATTCACTTAACAACCATAGCAATACAATGGCACAAACATGTTCCAGAGTCAGGTAAGGGACGGCAAATTTACAATAGTCTAGAAAAAGATATCTCTGAGTAAAGATAGACAGCACTTATTCCTCAAAATAGGGTGAGGTTTATAAAGATGCTAAAAGTGAGTAACAGTTACTCAGAATCACCTCCTGGAGTTTCCTGGTACTTCATTATCTGGCTTCTTTCAACCCCATTTTAAGTATTCAAATCTTATATATTCTTCACTTACAGGTAATCCTAAAAAAATTGCACTTTCTGTTCTGGAGATGCTGTCCACAAGAACATCTGGCTGCATTTCCATATGCAGATATGAAGAATAAATGTTTGAACATAAAAATTAAAAGAATACAGAATTTCAAAATGACAACTCTCGGGACAAAACTACAGATAGATGCAAATATATATCCTAATTTTTAGAACTGCTGACTCTCTTCTTCCAAGCAAGCAAAGAGGATTAAGCATTGCTTAGGACCTTAAAAAGCCACCACCACCCACCCCCTCAAAAAAACCCTATTCAAAACTCTTAATCACCATATTCTTCATATTTAACTTGAAATGGAAGTATTATCAACAGAAATAGATTGTGGCATTACAATGTGTTCGTAAACAGCAGATAGAGTGGAGAATATAGAAAGCAACAAAGCAGCCCAAAGAAAAATTTTCCATGTAATGTCCCATAAAATATGTATCCTTCAGCTCCATTTATGGCACATAATAAAAGAAACATTGGAATTCACAGGGAAATTACAAAGGAACTTGTAATATGACATTTTAGAATGGAGGTTTCTGTCTTCCCTATGTAATTGCAAGGCAAAATAACCAGTGAAGCATTTGGTCATTTTACAGGTTGGGTTTTTTTTTTCCATTTTAACATGAACATCTTAATCTCTTTACAGCTAAATATCAGTGACACATTCAGTTCAATTCAATGACAATTCTACTAGATGCCTACAAATAAAGCTGAATAAGAGATGCAATATCTTAAACTTCTTTTATAGTTGCCTATTAACCCATAATTGTGCTTAGAAGGGAAATATTATTGGATCACAACTAAGAAATGTTATTATTCTTATCAATGTAATAATCACATTCTTCACAGAGCATGGGCATAACTCTGATACTTGACAAGTTGACCACATACAGCATTTTGGGGGTTCTTTCAACACTTAGATTTGGAAAAAAATTAAACCTATATGTCTTCACACTTTCCTTTTTAAGGTATTCCAAGCAATTGAAAGTGGCTAGTCAGACTACTGGAATGAGACTAGCTTTTGCTATTTGAATATCAATATTTTTATTTAATGTTTCATTATATATCTGACTGCTCCCAATCTGAATACTGCACAGAACAGGGGATGTTCTGTGAACTAGAACTTCTATTTGCTAATGGATTTTTTTTTTTTTTTGCATAAAATCTTCCTTGCAGCCCATATGAACATGGGCATTTTAATTATTAATCGGGAGCATTCTTTCTTATTTGTATCTGTGAATTATTTGTTGTGAAAGAGTTCTTAAACACGGGATATGAAATTAATGTACATTTAGATTTTTCTCCTCCCTAGAGCAAGGCTGTTCATGAGTTAAATGCTTATGCAACATCTTTCCTTACAAACTGTACTACGTGTCTCTTGCTCCTTCTCTTGCTGAACCTCTCTGGGCCCAATTCACAGACCACTGAAATCAATGAGAGCCCATCCACTTTCCTCAGTGGTGTCCCTCTGCCTCCAACTTTTTAGTAAGAAAAAAAAAAAAAAGATATACAGCACCAGAAAAGTATGAGATACTAATCTGATAATACTTTATAGAGTCTGTGGGTAAAACAATGGGCATCAGTCCATCTTGATATCAAACATGTCAAGAAATCATTCCAATGTTTCTCCACTGCAAAGCGAGAATGACAATCTAGAAGACATTTCTGACACAGTGCAGCTAAATCTCTTTGGTTAAAAAGCTATCTTTCAAAATTGAAGTTTCTTTTATGCATCTCTCTCACTTTGCCATCTCTCAGCCTTCTGCCCAGTCCCTTTCATTTGAAAAGTATTCGGTATTGGCTGGAACCTTTTTTTCTCTGAAGTCAACTGGGAGTTTTGCCATTGACTTCGATGAGAGAGTTACCAGACCCGGGATGCAAAACACAGTGAGAAAAGATGTAATTGTCAAAGTAGACATTGTAAAAGTAAGAACAAATATGTAAATGATTTAGCAAAATCCACTTAAAAATCTCCAGCAATAGCCACCTTTCATATATGTTTCCCCCAAATTGCACCAGGCAGTCTAAGAGAACAAAAAGCCTCTTGGTCAGGTGTCCCCGGCGTTTGGCAGCCGGAGAGGAACCCCAGCCGGAGAGGACTCGGCCGTGCGCGAGCCCCAGCTAAGCAGAGCCACGCGCAATAATTTGCCAGCAAATATTTTGCAAACACTGAGCCTTCCCTTAAGGGGTGAGCGCTTTGCCACCGGAGCCCACCGATAGCGCACGGAAGGGAGCAGCCGGGACGGGGAGCTGCGGGCAGAGGAGCTGCGGGCACCCTCTCGCCGCGGAGCGGGGGCACAGTCCGGAGCCCCGCTCCCCTCCTCGCACCCCGGTGGGCAGTACCTGCGTGCTCCCCTCCGCAGGTGAGGGGCCCGGCGGACAGCGGCACAGCGGCTCCCGAAACACTGGACCGCGCTGGCAGCCCGCAGGGACCTCGCCAAAACCGAAGAGAAGGGGGAAAAGCGGGGCACAGTTCTCGGGGAGCGCCGGCGGAGCACCGTGCCCTTCGCCCCCAGCGCGGAGCGGAGCGGAGTGGAGCCTCCAGCTTGGCGGGGGCACCCTTCGCACCTTCCCCATCCCCGGGGGACCCCGCCGGGGCGCGGAGCCCCGTACTCACCGCCGTGCCACAGGCAGCGATCCGCAGGGCGGGCGAAGCGTCCCCGCCCCGGCCGGTACCCGCCGCTGCGCACGGACCCCCGGCCTTGGGCGCCCGCATCCGAGCCCCGGCCGCGCAGTCAAAAGTCCTTCTGAGGAGCACCCGGCGAGCCCCACCGCCTCCTGCCTCGGGTCGCTGTCACCTCCCCTCGCTCCCCGCCCCACCTCCGCTGTCACCTCCCCTCTCCCCGGCGGGCGGCAGCGGTCCCTGACCCGTCACATCACGCACCGGCAAGGGTACCGGTCCTCGCCGCCACTTACCGGGCATCCTTCAGAGCGGCGGGCGGGCGGGAGCGAGGGAGGAGGAGGAGGAGGAGGAGAAGAAGGAGAGAGGGAGGGCGGGCTGCGAGTCAGTGAGTGAGTGAGTGAGTGTCTCTGTGCGTGTGTGTGCGCGCTGCTGGACACGAGCGAG
>WHYT01015370.1:19039-72603 GCA_009806455.1 Tetrax tetrax
AGAAATTAAAAATAGCCGCAACAGCATGGAAAGTTGCTCGCTCTGTGGTTTGCATTGTGACGCTGCCGCGGCTGCCCCTCTCCCCCAGCAGCATGCCCAAAAAAACGTGCGCAGCGGCAGAGAGGGAGCTGTGCACTTTTTCGTGCTTTCCCTTCCTGACTCTAGTTCTCTCTCTCTCTGAAAAAAAACCCCACCCAAAACTCAACCTCCAAAACCTAACCCCGCGCAGGTTGCGCCGGCGGCCGCGGAGCGCAGCGCGGGGAGGCCGGAGGGAGCGCAGCACTCCGCGGGGAGGTCGGCTGCTGCTTCCCCTCGCTCCTCCCGCTGTGGAAAATAAGATGACTGATAAGTGGTGCTGTTTTCCGGGGGCAAAAAAAAAAAAAAAAAATCGGGTAAAATTTAACTTTTATTTACCAACAATTCATGCTCTGATGAAAACAAACAGTGCCAAACCTTCAGCCAGGTTGTGCAGTTAAATGGATCGAGCCGGCGGCAGCGTGGCTGGTTGCCAGGCCTCTGATCCATTAACCTCTCCAGCTCATTGTTGGCAGGCAACAACAGCACACAGTCAAATTCTTGTATTTAAAAGACAGGCCACTTTCTTTTCATAGTAAACTGCCCTCTCCCATGTTGCAATTAAAAAGAGTCTCTTCAACAACAAGAGTAATAAGAAATATACTGTGGGATTTTTGCTAGTTTGTGTTCATTTCATGGGTAAAAACATTGTGCTGCACTTAAGGTAATATGTACAAAGGTGCAAAGCAACATTTGAAAAATTCTTACTTTATAACAAGGATTTTGGACAATTTCACCTTCATAATTTAATTACATGTTAGATCATGTGTCATTTAAAGTTTTAGTTCCAGGTTTTTTTTACAGAGAGAAACAAGCAAAACCTGACATAACCAAAAATAGGATATATGGGGCCCTCTTTTCCTTCCATTTATATTATATATGTATATACATATATAGGTATGTGCCCTTTAATCTAAATACGTTCTGTCTGAAGTTATATATTCGTACATAAATGTGTGTGCACGTGTACGTGCTATATATATATCTCCATTATATAAATAACATACTTCAAAATAATTTTGAAAATTAGTGTAGAAAATGAGTATAGAGAAGAAGCAAAGCTAAAATACAGCTTTCAACCCCCTGCTGAGCGCTATAAAAAATGCTACCACTTGGAGGAGAAGTCATAGAATCACTGCTATAGAAAGAATACGAAAGTTGTACCTTGCACCTTATTCTTTACACAAGCGCTGTAGGTAATAGAAATACACCTGTGGAAAAAATTGAAGTGCAATGTTTTATGGTTTTTTTTTTTCGACATAGGACATTCTAACATTAGCCTGTGGTCCTAATAGCCATGTTCGAAAAGATTTGTTTTGGAAAGTCTGTATTCAGAGAAGGTGAATCTGTCACTGCTTAATCAAGCTGTCTGGTCTGGGCGTGGAAGGCAATATGTGCAAAAAGATGACTGATCCCATGAGGGTCTGTGGGTAAAAGAATGGGAAAGGTGATGGGTATGGGGAGCACGGCCAGTTGCGTGACAATACAGAACACAAGAAGGTGATAGGTTACAGGGGAAACCAGGCCTGGAAAAAAAATAGCATCTCATGTGGAGGTGGCAGCATGAAAGAAGACCTTCACCTCTTCTGTTGTGGTCAGGCTGTGCTGTAAAATACATCCCAGTGCAGAAGAGCACCCACATTCTCTCAAGACCCCCACACATCGCTTCTAAATCATCTGTGGCTTAGGAAAAGTCCTCCCCCCAAAAAAACCCCCATGGAACTCCGGGAAATGCTAAAGAATCTAAGTTCGCAGGACTCACCCACTTCCTAAAGGATTTTTATTTTTCCCAAAGGAGGAAGGTTTTAGGGGTGGATTTTGTCACCCTGACTGACTCCTTAGACATAGTCAGCTAGCACTATGCTGTCTTAGTCCGAAGAGAGAAAGGCCCAGGCTCTTTGCTGGCTATTGTACAATTTTAATCTGAGAAAATGAAGTCTTGATTCCATTTTCATTAAGATCAGTAACAAAATCAAGAAGCAACTGATACATTAGCAGAATGTTCTGAGTGCGCCAGACTGCATGGTTTCAAGAGCAGATATTTGGGATGGGAAAGAGATGTAAATTTACACTGTATAGTGTTAAATTTAGGCTATATTTCAACCTGTTGTGGCAAGAGTAGTCATTAAAGCTCAAAAATGAATGAGTGCTGTAAAGTGCCTGTTAAATATTGAAAGTAGGTATATTTTAGCTGGTTGCTTTTTGACTGTGTTTTCTTTACTAAGTCCACAGTGTTTTCTCCTTGCTTGAGAGTTGCCTACTGTAATATAGGAGAGGTAGAAGGCATCACACATTGGTCCCTCTTTGCATATATTGTGTAGGGTAATCACATTACTATTAGCAGATGCAAAACTGTTATGTTCCTGGATATCCAAGATCCCTCCTTTCATGTGTTAAAAAAATTACTGATATTTGGTAGCCACTATTTTAAGGAAATATAAAGTTGAGCACTCAGTTCTTTAATAAAGTTCTTTTTTTTTTTCATTTGTTTTTTTTTTTCTGCTACAAGGTACATTATTCCATAGCTTCGTTGTATTCATTTTCAGTACTGTAACTTGAAGAAGTATGTATCATTTATTACAAACAGGCTTTGATAATAAAATAATAAACAAAACCTGTCATTAACTGCAGAAAAAGCAAAGCCAGCAACAATAGGTAAGAATGGTAAGATTTAAACACCCAGCCTTTATTACAAGTGATATAAGGTTGCACTGGCTTCTGATCTCACCGATCCCTTTAAACTGAGTGAGCTTTCTGATACTTGAGGGTTTTCTAAGGAAGTGAAAATGACTGAGAAAACGACACTGACTGGTACAGGATGGCTACTCTTCCTTATATAATAGTAAGGAACTAAGATAGTAGCTTGAAATGGTGGTGTTTTGAGCAAACAGCAAATTCATGAGCCAAGACCTGATGATTAAAAGCCATACTTTTTTTTTATCACACGTAGATACAGGGTCTCTATTTTTGAAAAATGTTGCTACTAATAGGCATATATTCTGCCTGCATTTTCATTTTTAAATTCCAATCTCTGTAATAGTTCTGGCAATTAGAATAGAGTGTTGCTTTATTTGTTAAACGTCTGGTCTGTCATAAAGGTATGTTTTATGAAATTATATCCCAATTTTTCAACCTTGCATTCTATTCCATGTGAAATGTCTCATACCCCAACTTTGTATCAATTTATGGCAGGTTTGGAAAAAAAAAATGCCCTTCAAGAACTTCATAAAAAGTTAAGGTGTTTAAGGATCTTACAGCGTTGTGTAAACTCATGTACTACAGGAATAAAGACAATGTTAAAGAAATCTAACCAATACACTTCTGTTAGGTTGGAACTTGCTGTCATGACCCACTAAAGACATGCTTCACTGAATCAGTAAATACTATATTTTTTAACTGTCTGCATATTATTGACTTTTCTGGCTTCTGCAAAGCATTACATCAGAAGTCCCTTCCCCCATTGTTTTCATACCAGAAAAATCGATTCAAATCTTAGATATACAAAGTAGCAAAGGTAATCTAACCTTGATATATGTCAGAATTTATACGTCTCCTTCTTTATTTTGTTGAAGCTCTGCTTTGCAGGCTTATCTGCAGCACCTGAGAGTTTTGACAACTCTTTCTAAAATATACAGGAAAATATACTAAACCACAATAGGCTGAGAGGCTGCTTATTTAAAATCATAGTGAAATGTGACTAGCATGTTAAAGAGAGACTTTAATGTTGGGAAAAAAAAATCCAAAGATACTAGGCTTAGAATCAAATTCTGCCTTCACATGTCTGTGAATGACTCCTTTTAGGAAGAAAAAACATTATATGCAAAGATCTAACATTAATTTTAAGAGAAGATCAATGGATATGTGCAGTTATTTCATCATTGGGCACCTAAACTAATCATCGTTTTCACAGGTTTATGATGATTTACTGCTCTGTTCAGTTCCAAACTAACATATGAGGCCTAGTGACTTTTGTTTTCCATTAAGATAAGCATTGACAAAATAGCTGAGATTTGCATATAAGAGGAATAACTCTCAGTTATTTTACTACTGGTTCCATGTTTCCTCCTGACACTGACACTATCTTCCACTGCTTTTTGCTTCTTATAAGTTTGCTAAACTTCAGTGATTCAACCTGAAATGTCATATGCTGGAGCTCTGCCTCAGACTGCATGTTTTTAGCATGTACCCAACAAAAATGGCTCAGCTATACCTGAGAATGGGATTGAGGGATATTATTTTATTTCTTCCTAATGCATTCCTTGTAAGACTTACTTTTTAAGAAGCCTAGAACCTGCAGGTAATGGAGAAAAGACTTGTAAACTGTCAGGGTACTAAGGATTAGCGTAGTTGAGGACTCCTTTGGATCTTCCTAAAAATTTATTTAAATTTTTACAGTTCATGAACCTTTGCAAGTTCAGTTCCTGCATGCTAAACAGCAGTTTGTTAGAGTTATGCAGCTAAATGTGTATATATAGCTGTTCTCCAGTCAAGTATATTCAGAAGTTGCCTGGTTTTGTCTCTCCCAATGCTGTTGTTTTTAAGCAAGAGGCTCTATCTTTCTTCTGCTCTTCATTTGGTTAGAGACAAAACTGCACTGAGAAGGAGGCTGGTTCAGCCAAGCACAGGAGTGCAAGAAGCGTTCCCTGGATTTTTTGGAACTGGGGAGCTAGCAAAGATGAAGTGACAGAGATTTCAATGGCAAAGGGTATAGGAAAAAGATTTGAGACCTGGGAGGAACTGGTAAGGAGGAGACTACACTCAGATGACTAAGTGCTAGGTGCAGGAAAAGAGCATGGGAAGAGACAACGGATCCGTCTGTGTGGCAGTCAGATGGGAAAACTATGTGAGAAGTTTATAATTTTGGATATGCTGATAAGAGAAAAGAAGAAATCTAAATACTGAAGACCGTAGCTGGCTAAGTGAAAAAAAGTCAGGTGGAAACAAGCCAGTGAAGATGTGAAGATGAGAATGAAGTCCCAGAAGTGGGGGAGAGAGCGAGAGAACTGGAATAAGACATGAAGGCAGAAAAAGAAACAGAAAAGTCTGTAACACACAGATCTTAGAAATGAACTAACCACCCGAAACCTCAGCATTTCGCTGTTATCAATAAATATCTGTGAAACCTGTTGGCAAAGTGTACTCCTCACTCACTGTTGCTGCTCTCCACAAGGGGTTACCATCTGTTACCATTGTCAAGCCTGACGTTAGCTCTACTGGCTGAAACATATCGTACAGGTCTAGCTTCCTGACCTCAATGATGGATCTTGTTGGTTTCAGGCCATTTTAAAAAATATTTATGTTTACTCCTCTTCAAAAAATAAAAAAAGACATGGAAAATGGGAAGGAAGAGAAAAAGAGAGAGAGAAGGAAAAGGAAAGGGAAGAAGGGGACCTTCTAACTCTTATGACAATAAAGTGCTGCTGTCCTGTATCAGGCAACATTAGAACTGAAGTCGCCTTTACTAATTCTATTCATGTTCTCCTTCTCTGCTTGTAGGTATACATTATAACAGAGTTATAAAACCATCTACTACTTTTTCTTCCGTCAGCATAGGACATCCATCACTGCAGATGAGTCTTTCTCAATGACTAAACAGCTGTGTAACATTTTGTTTGATTTTCGTTGGCCTTTGGGCAGATCAGACACTTTTTACCAATGTATTCAAACTCTACTGAGAAAAAATATTAATTGCATCTTCAGAGTATTTTCTCTGATGTCAGTCAATATGGCATCAGCATACCTTACAAATGAATATTAATTTACTTTCATAGTGCTGCCATCATTCCCATTGAAGAGATGAGAACTGAGACAAAAAAAAAATTAAAGCAAGAGTATCGACCAATTTTGAGTGTAAAAGTAAATTATCTAGGAATTAGTATTTTACTTTTTGAAAGGCTATTGTGTACTCACTTGAGCTGAGAGATGAGCACTTCTACAAATGAGACCCAGGCTTTTAAGTAGGGCATCAAAAAATAGAATACTCAGAACTTGCACAAAATATGTGAACAGATCAGTTTTGGTGGCTTTTTCAGCTTACCTCTGGAACTTCCCAGCAATGCAAGGGGATAGTATCCTGCTCTTCATTTCACCATTCAAATGGTGTAAGAATTGAACTCTCATTGAAATGCATACTGAAACTTCTTTTACTGTATAGATTCTAAAAATGAAATATATATATATAAAAAAAAAAGCAGAGAGAAAACAGATGACAGCATTGTTGTAAGACACTTCCCAGTTTATCCTCAAAGACAAGATGTCCTGTGTGCTGATGAGGAGAAGTCCTGCAGAAACAAAAAATATCTTCACAATCCATGTACAAGTTAAACTGAAACCGGCCATGCTTTAGATTTAGGTCATAACTGAGTATTATGGAGCTCTAAATCCCAGAATAATCTGCTACTTAAAAGTTTGCTGAACATTTATTTTGGAGCCAAAGTGGAAAAGTGCATCTACTGCCTAGAAAAGCCTGGAAAATGTCCAGCTTTGAAGCTGACATCCCGCTTCACTTTTGGTGCTGTCAACTCATTATTTTGAGCACTTAAAGCATTGCACTTACAGGGGAAGAAAGGATTCAAGCAGATCTAGAGGAGAGGGAAATTGCTTGGGATTGCTGGGTCTGCAAGACAATGTCTTCTCTCTCCTAGTTTTCTTAAAACAACGATGCCAGGATAACATTTCCTGTTTTCTAATTTGGAACAAGCATTGACAAAAAAGTGAAACATGACCATTTCTTCCTTTATTGTCCACAACAATAAACTTCTTTTGCTAAATTATGTCTTCAGAGAATTTCAACAGGACATAAAATGTTACAATTATTTTCATATTAATTTTCCGCTGAACCTGGAAAGCAAAAACCTTTAGCTTAACAAGCACTGATTAGGGGGCTCCTTTTTCTCTGCTAAAACCCACAGGCAGGGACTTTTATCTGTGGGAAGATTTCTAAGAGTCACCAAGTGAATATTTCCTCTGAGTTGACCTCTTGTTGGCTAGGATCTTGTTGTCCAGGAATTGCTTTTCTAGGCCAAGATAGACAATTACCCGATTCATCTGTAATCCCAAAACAGCCTAGTTAAGGTTAGACCTGTGGAGAATAAAGCTAAGGACCTGTTTTTTTTTTTTTTTATCATTTCTGTAATCACCATAAGTTTTCTAAGATTACCAGTTCTGTTCGAGCCACACTGAACTTTGGCTGAGCCACGTGCCTATTTGAATCCACAGATCTCAATCACACTGGAGAGCTGCTGCAGAGCTGGGCCCTCTGCTCTTCTCTACAGAATTCATCATGCACTCATCATGCATATCTCATCACCCTCTCCTAACTGATGTGTTTTCCTCCTTGAACTGTTGATCCACAACAAGCTCTGGACAATGGAAACAGCTGAATTTCTTTAACTCAGAATCTAGGTTTCTGGAAAAAAAAAAAACAGTAAATATATACAAGTAGGTGCTGAATAATGTATTTCAAGAGCTGCCTGTGAGTGTGACTGTTTACATTTACTACCATATTTGACAGATTTTTTTGGTAACAAATCCAAACACTCGGCATCATATTCTTAGTAAATTTGCATTTCATGATATATGTAGTTGGCCAAAATAAAGATAAGTGGCATCTGCATTGCAGGTGACATCCTATAAAGTGTACATAGTCCTTCTAGATGCCATATTTAGAAGTTGATGTACAAATTAATCTTAATCTTTCAAGTCCAACTTTGGTAATCTGATTTTTGATATTCAATTTTCCCTTAAGAGACACACATCACTAAATACATGGGTTCAGTTTCTATACATTTAGGTATTGCAGAACCATATATTACCCATTTAGAGTGATTTAGAGGCACTGATGCCCCTGGGTTCTTGCTGATGAGAATGGAAGGAACATGTGTCATGTTCCCTCCCAACTCAGACATATGCCAAATAGTCCCATTCATAATGGGATTAGATCTACCGAGATCTCTTTTAAAAGCTTTCTTCCTATGTAATCTAACTGGAAAGCCACTGCAAAGTTTGCTTGTTGTAATGACCAGAAGTCTTTTTCGTTTCAACCTCAGTATGTTTATGTCCACCTAAAATTTTTTTTTTTGCTTCAGTATTATCATGTAATGAGCTCTTTCTTCTTTCTTTTGTTTATCCACTAATGTATTTATGGACCTCAGTCACCTCCTTCTTTGCTTCTTTTTTCTGTATATTTTCATATCAGGAAAATAGATTCAGACTCATCCTGAAAATTTGGCCTTCTCTCCTGTTTTGTTTCATACCCTTCTCTGCACCTGTTCTCTTTCAAGGTCACCTTTCCCAACCAGAAAACTCAATACAGTATTCCAGTTGAATTTTAACCAGGGCCTAATGTAATGGTACCAGTGCTTGCCTGTCTCTCATGGATTCAGCTTCTGCAATAGGTGAATTTTCAGTTTGCGTTTACCATTTTTATGCTGCATCATACTGGCAGTTCATTCCTTTGGAGACTGACTATCACATCCCATTCCTACCAAACATTTCCAGCTGATAAGCTACCAGCATATTGGGGAACTTTTTATTATTAGCTCCACGTGCATGACTTTGCATTTCAATCTAGTCCTATTTCTGTTCATCCAGATCTTTCAGTATTCAGTTCTGATCTCCTCCATCCTACCTTTCACATTCATGGCACTGGCAAACTTTATCATTACGGATATAAAACTGTGCCAGATTGAAAACAATAAACCAGATGAGTTCCAAGATCATGTTCTGAGGAACTTGACTAGGAATTGCCTTGATACTATTGTTTGACACGTCTGCGTGCTGCTGTCCCTAAAAATATATCTTTGCAAATTTTACCACTTCTTTATTAATTCTAATATTTTTCTTTCCAGATTTACTAATAGTATCCCAAGTGCTACTATATCAAATATACCTTTCCGATGACTAGATAGAAAAATGCACTATGTTGTCTGGCAAAAAAAGTTACATTGTCAAAGAAATGTAAGCGTCACAATAGCTCTCAAAGAGAGTAGGGATAGTTTTCACATTGTTTTTATTGTAATGGGAATACTTTTCCAGCTGTATTAAAACAAAACACAAACCACCAAACCTATTTGTGGCTGCTTAGATACTCTAGCTCAACAAAGCTTATGATTTTGATGCTAGAAGAGTCAAATACTATACTCTATGGTATGTGGGGGTTCTATGAAATCAAGGCAATCCTTTCTAGTTCTCTGTTTGTGTATGACTGTAGCTTTCTGAAAAAGTTACCTTTTGAGCTGAAATTTCCAATGAGTTACGAGAACCCATGGTCTTTCACTAAAATCTGAAAGTGATTCTCTCACTGATTTCAGTGGAGTGAAGATTAACTAGTAGTAACAAGTAAGTCACTTTTTGAAACAGTGATCAAATCAAACCAGGTCTCTTGTCATAACAGAAGAGAGAGGAGTCAGGGAAAAGATTAATTTCCCCAGTCATTTAACAAAAAACCAATTGACTTTTGTTTTGTTTTGAAGAGCTCTAAAGCAGCTGTAATACAAAGAGTAAAAAAGACATAGAAGTAGGTCATGACTTAACCAAGAATCATCTGCAATATACAATAATTTAATAAATAGTCTCTGAAGTCTTGTAGGCAGGATTACTGTGGTGGGCAGTGATTATACAATGTTCTCATAAGATCTTTTACCTATTAATTATGCATCTCAGAACACACTTTTCATATAATGTAGGTTATATGTTGTTTCCTACTAATTTCCATTGCATTTTCTGTCAGCATAATTCATATATCTGTATTTATTTTGTGACTGATCATATATATTGCATAGGATTTGAAATGGATTATTAAAACATTCATATAATTTGTATAATTTATTTTGTACACAGCTGCATGAACTGCCAGCATTACCAAGCTTTGAAGAGGTGGGATTTTTTTCCATAGCTCAGGCTCTCTTTTGTAGCTTTATATGTATATTTCCTGCAGAGAAAAAAAATATTCCCATATTCAGCCTAAATAAGCATTTTAGCAGGCAAAAGTTTTGCTTATTGTTGTCAGAGCAAAATTAGATATTAATCCAATGCCAAACAGAGTTTACAAGAATGTAATTCAGACACCAGATTGTAAAGTGCTTTTAAGTACTCCTGCACTATTTCCCTAAAGAGATTGGTCTCTTAACACACTGAAGGAGAAGAGCTATAGAATGCACAGTGGAAATATGGAGACTATTTCATCTCTGTTAATTTATTATGGTGAATTGACATAATGAAGGATGACAAATAGGTCTCTTTTTTTTTCATCCACACAGCACTTCCCATTAAAATGTGAATGTTTTCTGTATGCGTGTCAAGAGTAACACATTTAATTACACAAAAGCCATGCGTCATGTGTTCTGAATGTAACAGGGAGCACAAGAGAAAAGGTACTGCATATTTCTGAGGAAAGTGTTAAAGGGGTACCAGAGGCGTACACTTCAAAAGTGAGCCTCTGCAGTGTTTGAACTCATTGAAAAAATAATATATTTTTTCTTCTTAAAGGTAGTAGTGGAAAAATTACATGAAGAATTTACCTTGAGCTTTTTTTCTGTCCTGTAGGATTGAACTTGTTGCTGCCATTACAAATTAGAAATTGGTACACTGAAATATCCCTACCTAATATATAACAATAATACATTCTGTGTAATATAATAGTATATAGTAATATATACTCTGTTTGTAATACATATAGATTATCCATAGTTCTCTGTATATACATATAAAATATACACATGTATTGATATATACCAGCTCCAGGGAGACCATATAGCAATCTTCCAGTACCTAAAGGAGGCCTATAGGAAAGATGGGAAGAAACTCTTTAGCAGGGCCTGTTGTGATAGGACGAGGGGTAATGGTTTTAAAATAGGAGGAGTTAGATTCAGACTGGACATTGGGGAAAAAAAATTTTACAATTAGGGTGGTGGAACACTGGAACAGGTTGCCCAGAGAGGTGGTGGATGCCCCATCCCTGGAAACATTCAAGGCCAGGTTGGATGAGGCTCTGAGTAACCTGATCTGATTAAAGATGTCCCTGGTCCTTGCAAGGGGGTTGGAGTAGATGACCTTTAAAGGTCCCTTCCAACCCATACTATTCTATGATTCTATGATTCTATGCAGAGTAAAATACACTTAATTCAAGTCTTCACTGAATTTGATGAAAGTAATATGGACATGAAATTGACATTGCTCATTTTAGTTCCTTGTCTTGAGGCTTACTATGAAACTTCATAATTTACCATGTAACGTGTCTAAAAGAAAAGTGATAGTCATTAGCGTTGGTCATTCAGTAAAAACATCACTATAAACAGCTTCATCTTAGTAACTTCTAGCACAAAACGAAGCATCATTTTATTATGCTATATGCAGTCACAGGTATTTGATATGTCCTTTAACAGCAAGCCTGATAGAGTCAAAATATAGGCAACCTTTCAATAGTTAAAGTATGGTTAGTATTTCTAATTAAAGGATTTTCTTATTGGATTTTTATTGAGAATGATACAATTTTTATAGTGATTAAGTCCAAGAGGAAGCGAAAATTGCCATTATAATGCAACAAAACTAGATCTCTGTGAACTTTCAAATAAATACAGTCTTGAAAAAAGATAAATACAAAATAATATAAATGTACTCGTCTGCAGTTTGTATACTTCTGCATGACAACATTTCCATATGTTTCCTTTTTTTTTTTTTTTGTTTACTTTCTTTATATATCAAAGAATAGGAAAACAAAATCTTTTGGTTGGTTGGTTGGTTGGCTGGTTGGTTTTCCTCTTTGTCTAAGCAAAGATTTTTGTAAAGAGTACTGGCACTTCAAAAACCACACCTATTTGTGGGTTAGTGAGCTCATTGAAGATCCACTGAATATAAGACCAACTCAGGCCAGTTGCCTCTAGACAGAAATTTTGCCAGGGTACAGAGAGCATTACTGACCTATTGTTTTTACTGGAGATTTTTTTTTCCCCAGATTCAGGAGTTCTTATTCTTTCAGATTATTTCTAGCTATTTCTTATGTTTTGCTTCCCCGCCAAGAAAGAAGAAACTGTATTGCTGTGGCGACATTGCAAGCATGTGAGCACAACTTTCATTGCTACCCTAATCTAAACGGGATGTGTTCATGGGTCTTGCTAACAGTCTTGTTTGTATCTGAAGTCTGCTACTTGAGCGTTTTTCTTTTCCATCATGCTCCTTCCCCCTCCTTTGTCTTCTCTAGATTAAAAAATCTCAATAATTTTAATCTGGGCAGACCGCTTCGTAAGGTATTTAGCTTAAATGAAACTTCTGCACCACAGCACTTACAAACCAAGTGCTATTTAAAACTTTTTTTGTGCATGTGCAAGAACATACGTAGTTTAAAGAACCACCTGGATGTCTCTCTTACAGGTACACAAACATCAGAAACCTTTTATTTTAAAGAATAAAATTACTTTATTTCAAAGAATCAAGCTGTTAGAAAGCTTTACCATCCACCGAGTTCCAATGGCACAGAAGTTTATCAGAGTGTGGAAGATTTGGCTAAACAAAATAAGACAACCTAATGGGTCTAAAGTCACTGTTTTTCTTTCAGCAGTTATTTCTGTTTCTTGGCAGAAATGAACCTTTTTGTCTTTTACCGTTCAGAGTCTTTTATTTAAAGTGCTTTGTCATGTCTGCCTGCTGTAAGATCCTCTGTTTTGAGTGCTGAACGTTTGTAGTTCATAAACCTTTTGCATTTATATTCTATTTTTCTTTGAACAATCACACAAATTGATATCCTTTAGTTTAATGCAATTTAATAATACAAATCCCTTAGATCATTGATTCTTATTAACTTATTTTGTGTGTTCAGATCATCTTTTAGTACCTCCATTTAGTGGTTTTCACTGGATCTGCATATGTTAGTTGAATGTACTACTGTATAACAGCAGGAGTCTATCTGAATGGATTTAACAATCTCCCTCTAAAATGCAGAGATGAGGTTCATGCCATGGAACCACAGACAACATCTGTTGCTGTGCCAGTGTTTGAAAGCTGCAGTTAAAAAGCCAAGGAGAATGGAGTAGCCCAGCCTACCTCTCTGCCTGTGTGGAGCCACACAGCAGACATTGCCCTGGCAGCCAGGAAGATCTCAGCTATGAGGGAAGTAGTCAGTTAAGGATGACTGTGAATGAAGTCTGCCCATTGAAAGGGTTGCTGACAACGTCTTCTGAACAGGATGACCTTCAGCAAATGAAATAACCCTGTTGTTATGAGTGGGTTGTGTGTGTTGCCCAGTGCTTGTGAGGCTGAAGGGTAAACATGCCAGCAGGGTGAGGGGCTGAGTGGGTGAGCTGGTGCACTTGAACAGCCAGATGTGAGGACGGCTTTACAGCCTGTCAAGGCACTGTTCAGCTGAGAGAGGCCATCAGAGAGCACCTGAGAGAGAAATTCTGTATTTACGATCCATATAACAAAAGGCTGGTTTTGTCCCAACCATTTCTTGACAAGTTAACAGCTAATCTTGACTGGTTTTATTTTGTGTAATTAACACGAAGAATGAAGGGTACTAATTTAGCAGCGTGTGCTGCTATGGTAAGATATATTAGGCTTACGCAGAAAGGGCAGTGTGGAAAGTCACTGATACCCTTGAAGACACAGCAGCTACCTAACCCCACGTATCGATAAGGCCACATAGCTGCTGCTGGTAGATGAGACAAATCAGAGTTGTCTCTCGCAACCTGAAAGAAGAGCAGCAATGGTCTCTTTAAAATGAAGGGCTGCTTTCACTTCAGGGATACATTTTTTCTAAATAAGACTATTTCTTCATGACTGTTATAATTGGTCAATCTATTACGTTTATTTTGTGTTACATAGTGTCCTTTTGTGTGTCTCTCACTTCATATCTGTTCATTCCTTCAATATTTAGTAATATCATAGACAAGTACTGTAGTAACAACAATCAAGGCAGAAAGCAAGGCTTTGAAAAATAGTGGCATAAATAGCTATTTTTCATGTTAAGACATATGTGTCTTCTTGAAATAATTATACAGATGTGATATGCTGCTGAAGTAGTCCACTAGAGTTTGTTGTAAATGGTGTTTTTGTGACTTGTTTCCTTATGCTTTTGTCATTCTGCACTTGATTTAGAAAGAGATTCATGGAAAGTCATAATTATTTTAAGAAGGCAGCAGGGAAAGTGTTCTTTCACCATGTCTATAAATCTTTACTTATGCTCTCCAGAGAACTCTACTCCCTATGTCCGCTTTAACAGTGTAAGAGGAGTATATCATAGTGTCAGAGCTTCAGGAATCTTTATAATATGAGATCACAAGTTGAGACAATTTCATTGTAATAGTCCCGGCAACAAAGAAAAAAGGATACCAATTCAGCTGGCACACTGACATGATAGCAAGGATACATTCTTTTGTAGAGTTAAAAATACATGTGGGATTGGAATGTGAATATACATATATGTGTATAGACACACACATATATATATGTATAGCTAGGAAGCTAGTAAATCTGAGACTTAGAAAAGGAGACGACTACTGAAAATATGGACTATTTTGGGGATAATATTTCTGAAGGAAAGCAGAATGTAAAAATTGACCCCCTCAGAATGGTAAATAACTGCCTTTCAGAAGAAGAAAACACTGTTTCTCCTGATGAAGTAGAGAGCAGATAGCAGCTTGGGCTATTGCTTTTCATTCTTCTAAACACATCTTTTCAAAAGACAATTTACCTTTTCTTTTCCTCTTCTGCAAGGAACGATTCCTTTGTAAGGCATACAGCCCATGAGAGGAAAGTAGTTCTGGTGGTTAAACAGGGACATAGATTTCTTCTGGAAGGTAGGGAATGGGTTTTTTTTGCATGAAATTTGGAGAGCAGTGAAGAGAAATAATTGTCAGGATTTTTTTAGACATAGCTAATTCTGCTTTGGGTAACAGTTAAGCTAAATGACTTATGGTCCTTACACTTCTTTTTTTTTTTTTTTAAGTTCCTTATGAGATCATACTGGTAAGAAAAACACCTGAAAGCTATTCATCAATCCCACTTTGTTTTAATAGCATCACAATATTCACTGCCTCTATTTATGTTAAGTCACCTTGCAGTCATTTGTAAGGAATTAGTTATGCAAGAATGGATGCCTCAAGGACCTGTCTATAATCTTAGTGGCTGCTCTGCAAGATAGGTGTGCTTCACAGTAAATATTCTGAGCACATATTAATGATATGAGGTGAGGATGAAATAAAAATAACATGGAGTATTCAAATGGTTTTATTATGACATTCAGACATTCAATTTTCCTACTTTATTTAAAAAAAAAAAAAAGGGAGACCTAACTAATAAAAAAGAAATCTAGAGAAAAATAAAAAATAGGTCAGTCAGAAAAAATAGCTGGAGTACCAGTATATTTTTGATGGATTCCAGCCTACAATTTTCAGATGTAAAAAAATGGAATATGTCTTAGTGGCTACGTAAAGAAAGCTTTATCTATTGCTATATCAGATATTTAATGTATATCTCACTCTCCTTTCTTTTCCTATTCTTTCATTAGCAATATAACTAAGAAAAATTAAGTTCTATGACAGTCTTGACTCATCATTTCTTTTTATTCTTTAAGTAGGATAGTGTAAGTGTGTATCCATCCTGAGTGAAAAGTTTGCACAAAAACTGTTTTATTTACCCCGGGGTAAAATCTAGGAGTATCCTTTAATGCCAGTCTTTCATAATAGTCTTTCAACTGAAAAAAAAATATATTTACATGTAGGAGATTTATTCTGCAGATTAAACCACTTACTATTTTTGTTACCTCAGTAAATATAAACAAGTAATAATTCTGCTGAAGCATGGTATACTGAACGTGCCAGTTTAGGAAAGTTTGTAATGTTCTGTTCTAAATATATAATACTACATATTTAGAGTATTCAGTATTACAGTATGAAAATGTCCTCTTTGTAAACTGGAAAATAGCCTTTCTTTACAAGAGTCCACACACACACACAAAAAGTTTCCAACAAATTTTCTACAATAAATTGAAGTATATTGAATTATTTCCTGGTGCCAGTTGTAAATATGCTGTATATATAAATTAAGAAAAGACTATTATGGCTATCAAAATCTCAATATGTATCTAAAATCATTGAATGTAAATAATTAATTCTCTTATTTTTGTGCTTATAAATTTCAGAAGTTTTCCAAAATCTCAGTAGAAAAAGAAACAGCTGTTACTGCACACCTTCATAATTGTGCAGCTTTGATGCATCGAAACCCAAATGAGTTCTGTTAGATAAAATACCTTTGCCCAATTAATACTTAACCCAACTACTGCCAAGACAGGGAATTTGTCTCCAAAGACACTCATTGACTGACAGGAAAAAAAAAGAGAAAGAAAGAAGCACTTGACGTCACAGTAGAGGAGAAATTTGTTTTTGTGAGGGCTCTTTTTTTTTTTTTTTTTTTCCCTGCAATAGAATTTTGCTAAATGATCTTATTAACAGTTTTTGTTTCCAGAAATGGCCAAGTAGGGGTGTTGGTGCCACTGGCTAGAGGTGCTAGACTTTCTAAGATCTAGCCAAATGTATGATTGCCACAACTTGTGAGAACCTGCTTTTGTAAGACTGTTGGTACTCTTTAGCAGCCTATTTTTTATTACTGATTTTGTAATCCTCTTCCTAAAAGTGACCCGGTCATTTTTGAGGTCACTAAAATCTCCTGAAGTCTTAAGTAATGGCTGTTGACATTAGAAATATTACAGATGAATCCGGAAATCCAGATTTACATAGACCTAAGTCTGTGTAGTGGTCCCTAATCTTAAGACTGAAATAACAGCTTATATCAGTCTTAGCTGTGCTGAAAACATGAGGTAGAGTCAAATCAATCCACCTGGGGTTTTTTTTGTAGCTGCCATTCAGGTTAGGACACAGCCCTTCTCATACTCCAGACAGATATGCCGAAGAAGTATTTGTTCATTACAGGTCAAAATCTTTACTGAAGCATATAGTTTGCCAAAGTTAAAAGGAATCGCTTTTGTCTAAGGAAACGTGGTGTGTTGACCCTGTCTGGATACCAGGTGCCCACCAAAGCCACTCTATCACTCCCCTTCTCATCTGGACAGGGGAAAGAAAATATAACTAAAGGCTTGTGGGTCAAGATAAGGACAAGGAGAGGTCATTCACCCATTACCATCACGGGCAAAGCAGACTTGACTTGGGAGAAAAAAAAAATAATTCATTAACAATAAAATCAGAGTATTATCCAATATTATCCAATGACAAATAAAACCAAATCTTAAAACCACCTTCCCTTCACACCTTCCTTCTTCCTAGGCGCAACTTCACTCCCAAATTCTCTGCCTCCTTCCACCGAGCAGCACAGGGAATCAGGGAATGGGGGTTGCGGTCAGTTCATCACACGTTGATTCTGCCACTCTTTCCTCCTCATCCCCTATTCCAGCATAAAGTCCTTCCCATGACAGACAATCCTTCATGAACTTCTCCAGCATGAGTCCTTCCCATGGGCTGTAGTTCTTCACAAACTGCTCTAGTGTGGGTCCCTTCCGTGGGATACAGTCCTTTGGGACCAGACTGCTCCAGTGTGGGTCCCCCGTGGGGTCACAAGTCCTGCCAGCAAACCTGCTCCAGGGTGGGCTCCTCTCTCCATGGGGCCACAGGTCCTGCCAGGACCCTGCTCCAACATGGGTTTCCCATGGGGTTACAGCCTCCTTCAGGCATCCACCTCCCCCAGCGCGGGGTCCTCCACAGGCTGCAGATGGATCTTTACTCCTCCATGGGCCTGCATGGACTTCAGGGGGACAGCCTGCTTCACCATGGGCTGCACCACATATTCTCACTCCTCTTTCTCTGGCTGCAGTTTCTCTTGCGCAGTTTTTCCCCTCCTCTTCTTACCTGTGTTATCCCAGAGGTTCTACCACCATCACTGCTGGGCTCGGCCTTGGCCAGCAGCAGGTCCGCCTGACACTGACTCAATTGGACATAGGGGAAGCTTCTGACAACTTTTCACAGAAGCCACCCTTGTAGACCCACCACTGCCAAAACCTTGCTATACAAACCCATTAGAGGACTATATACATGCCATGTGCAGGACTAAGATATTTACATCTGCTCTCAACACTTAGTACTTAGCTTCCAAAACGAATCAAACTTTGCAATATATTTTCCTTAATATCTATTTATGTGATGTTTTTCTTAATTAAAAAAGTACAATCCGATTATATTTTGTATGTGTGGGTAGTAGAATACATAAACAGAAGAGAAAAAGCTTATATTCAACTGTAACAGGATTTCAAAGCAATTTCAAAGAAACAAACATCATATGTCATGTTTTTTTGTGGGTTTTTTTTTGACATGCCAAGCTGTTCAAGCTTGGCTTTTCATTCCTCTGGTAGTAAGATAGCTGCTACGTTAGCTAACTCTCCCATATAGGTAATTTAAGCGAGATTGCAGTTTGATACATTCAAAATGGAATTGACAACCAGTTCAGAGAGAGGAAGAGTGAGTTTCTAATATGAAAAATTGTCCACTTCCTCGAATTTTACCAGTCACGTCATGTTACATTACACAGAGTAATAGAACATTAGCTGTGTAATGAGACATGACTACTAAAATGTAAAGGAGAACACACTTTCAGATTGGCTGGTCGTGTTGAAAGTGATAGCTTGCGTCTAATCTGCAATGCTTGTAGATATTATGCAAACCAGCTGTTTGTGAATTCCAGATCATTTGGAAATTGGAAGAAGTGTCAGATAAATTATCTAACTTCTCAAAACATTTCTGTATCTTACTTTTAGTTTCTAGATAAAAGGAGGTTTTTGAGAAACACTACTGTAAGTTATTTTCATTTAACACTTGACAGTTTTTCTTAGATCCTTTGGGCCAGAACTTAAATTGAATTAAAAGGGATTTTGTTTTACTGAAGTCAGCAGAGCTTCAGACATTTAAATAATTTAATTCTACTGTGTTTTAGAGGCATAACTGCATGAAGTTTTACAGTCCTTAACAATACAGTAGTTTAAAATGTTGGTCCAAAATTACTTTTTCTTTGTTATAAGATAATGTTTCATTGCAACTAAAATATCTCACAGAAAGTCTTCATAGAAATTTTATGAGGAAAGAGGAAGGCAGAGATTTTCATTTCAGATTATTTTGAGTTATATCTGATCCTTGATCTTCAAGGTGTGAGACATGTCCCTTAACCAGTGAGTTGCCAGATATTTTGAGGCATGCTAGATGATCTCCTCTGTCCCATGACAGATTTCAAAAGGTTTTCCTTCCTCTCCCTTTTCAATCACTAATAAACAAGAACAAATTTCAGACCCTTTTTTTTTTTTTTTTTTTTTTTTTTTTTTTGTGTGCTATAACTGGTTTTCAACCGTATCTCACAGCAAATCAAAGCAGCTGTTTCAAAATCTAAACATTTCTAGTATTTTGTCTTCATGGTACTACTACTTGTCACAGCAATGCTCTGCATCACGTAGGAAACCTTTAGAACTTATCACATTCATAAGTTAGATTTTGTGTCTGGAAAGGGAGAACGAAATGCTTGGCATCTCGTAATGGACCCTTAGAAACTAGGCACTAGATTTATGTTTTGACTGTGTTGAATAATACTGACACAATAAATGATGAAAATAACCCTAGCAGTGGGAATGTGAGATTAATTTGCTCAGTAGAAAGAACATTAAAACAAGGAAAGATTGCATATATGGAAATACACATCTAGAGAAAGTCAGGCGATGCAAGCCTGTAGTGCTATCAAATCAATCTGCTCATTATGTCCGCTACATTTAATATTTAGAAAAGTTATTCTACTTTCAACCACTCCATTTTATTTAGAGTGCTGCCATTTTATTAAGATATGTGTACTAGGCAAACCTAGCTTCCTCTGAAATCACTAGGAATAGTTAATCTCATGAACTCCAACTCATACTTAGAAAGGGAAAAAAAAAACCAAGGAAAAAAGAAATTTATTTTTGCAATGCTGATTGAAGATGAACATTTAGAAGGACAGCAGAATGGACTGAGTCTATTAACTGTTATGTATGTAGTTTTTGTGAAAGTTTGTCATTTATTATTACTATGCAATTACCATCTTATATATCTATACCAACAATAACTTAGCATCAGTGTAGATGAATTGCCAATACTTGGCTTCCTCTGAGCAGAGAATGCCAAAATACTGAGCTGAATTATATTATCAAGCAAAGTAAAAGTTCTTAGCTGTTCTGTCTTTGTTCACATCTTGGGAATCACATTGCTAAATCCTCCTATAGTAACTTGAAAGGGCACCCCTTTATGACTGTATTTTTCCTACTTTTTATTTAAATATACTTTTTATTTAAATTGAGGATGTCTCTACTTAACTTAAATTTTTAATAGCAATGAAATCCTTTGGGTTCTTGTTAGATGGAATCTAAGAACAAAATTATCTCATCTGGTCTTCTGTACAGGTCTTTGATTTGAAGGGTAAAAAAATCTCTTTTATATTTGCAGTTGTGGTAACGGACTGATATGCTTATGTCTTTACATTGCCAAAAAAAAATCAAGTTCTATACATGCAGTTGAACTCTCAGTCAAGCAGGCAAAAAATGAGAGGAGAAAATAATGTATGATTTCTTTGGATCTTGGTTTGAAGTTCTGCAGTTACAAACCTTTCAGAATTTGTATTCACAGAATGGATCTTTGTTGAAGTTCTGGTACCATTTTTTTTTTTCTTCTTGTAAGGGTTTTGTATTGATCTTAGCACGAGCCTTGCACTGGAAACAGATCCAGAAGCTAGACTGATCATCAGAGTATGTTTAGGACATAGATACTGTAGTTGTAAAGATAATTTTGTTGTGAAAAGATCGCTCCTCAAGACTGCATACCTGGCCTTACTTCCAGCAAGAGAATTTGCTCACAACTTTTCAATGTAGGTTTCACCATGGAAGGCATTTAAATATACAAAAGCAAAATTTGGAACTGTATTGTTAGCGTGGTTCGTTAAACCCAAGAAGGAAACCCATTATAAACCCTGTCTGATGTCCATCTTTCCTAGTCTACTAACTTCTGATGCTGACCAGAAATTGACTAACTATGGTGCCTAGATTAAGCAAGAGTTAGAGACAGCTATCATTGATAAAAAAGAAAAAAGAAGAAAGAAGAAAAAAAAAGTGATGCCAGAAAAAAGGGGAAGAATCATTAAGTTATTAAGCTATGTAATTGCAGGATCTCTTTTCCATCTAAATAATAAAAATAAAAATAATAATAATAATAATAATTATAATAATTTATTATTATTATTATTGTTGTTGTTGTTGTTTTTGTTATTGTTGTTGTTGTTGTTAACAACAAGAACAACATAGGTAGGTGCACACATAGTTCAGTTACAGGGGATTCCATTATAGAATTATTAACAAAATATGCAGTGATTTTTGTGGGCCTGCAACATCTTTCAAATCACTATGTAATATAGTGATACAGAGTCTTTCTCACTGCAGGCAATAAAATAAAACAAAAACAAATATAAAAAATCTAGCCTACATAATTGAAGTTCTTTTTCATTATTCTGACATTAGCTAGCCTCAGGCTTTAGAATCTGCTCAATTGTAATGAATCGTTAAGATTTCAGTTGGATCAAGGAGAAGATAACACCTCATTGTACTTTGTTGTTTGCAAGATTTTAACAAAATAACATCTGCTATCTTAGATTGTGGATGATTTAATTTTTAAACACTTGTTCCCAACCTTTAATTTTCTGCAAAACAACCACATAAATTATTAATTAATCTATATTTCCTGAAGGCGAGCTAGACTTAAGGTCCTTCATAAATATTTAACAATTCTACTGCAAAATAAACAAGAACTTTCACTTAACTTTTAATTGCAAGTCCCAAAACCCAGCAACAGCTTAATCAGTAACAGTAAAGGGAAAGATTTCAGGTAGAAGAACATTGTTGTGAAAGGATCCAGCCTTTTTAACTTGTGGAAACTCAATGCGCTTTTGCACCAAGTTTGCAAAACACGAATTTCATTGGCAATAAACACCAGAAGAAAAGGGCCAGTGTTCAAATCTAATCCAGTCTTGACTTGAAAGGCTCTCTAGTGGTTCCCAGGAGCACGAGGTCCAACACACACATGTACACCTGTGTATATGCTTTCTCCAGGAAAACATCTGTTGGTATTAATAGACTGTACTCTCCAGGCCCAAATCTGAGTTTAATTCTGGCACTGTATCTGAGAAGTGAAGGCAGTCTGAAGCTTCAGGGCTAGCCTAACATAATCCCAGCTGCCAACTTCTCCCCTTTGCCCACAGGAATTATTGTAATAACTATGGATCACTGCATTTGCTGTAACTCACCCCATCACTGAAACAGTCCTCACCTGAATAAAACAGCTCTCTGAACCCTTTGGAGTGGTACAGAGATCACAGCAAAATTAAGATCTGATTTCTGTAAATGAAAACAAATTTAATTATAACCTTTTATATGTAGTATTTTCTTTTTGCAAAAAGTGTGCTTTCCCACAAAAATTGTCAGGATTTTTCCCCAAAAATGAGAAAAATACTCTAGAAATATATTTCAATGTTTTAATGTTTCAGTATTACTTTGAGATAGCTCTAATATTTTGAAAATATTTATTAGTTGAATTTACATATTAAGGCAGAAAAATAATTTTTAGAAACTGGGTTTTTTACCCCTTAAGATAAAATCAGTTAATTGATTTTGAAGGTTCAGGTAATGTCTCACTTCATTTAGGAATTAATTTAATAGAGATAGTAAATAAATAAAAGTTTCCATCATTATTCCAAAGGAAGGAAAAGAAAAAGACTCTGACATAAAACTCAAAACCTCAGCGTCAGCTTTTTCTGTTTTCCTCTAGAAATGTAATAAAATTATTTCCCTAAGAGGTAAAACTTGATAAAAATCCAAGCCCGTGTAAAAGCGGATAAATCAAAATACTTTGTACAGCATGGAAGATCTTCAGCTGTAACAACTTTTGCTCTTTGCTTTCTCTTCCAGTCCCACACAGAGCATTTTGGCCGTTGTTCCTCACAGGTCAGACTCATCAGGTCTGACCATACTCTTATCTTTCCAGTGCTGTCCAGAACTAATTCCAAGGAAGTACACAAAATATGAGGATGTGAGAGTGCAGTAAGGGAGATTTAAAACAGGCCCATGAAAGTATTCCTTCTGCCTTGCCATATGGATATTGATTTCTTCCCCTCAGGCTGAATATAATTGCCTGCTCTAATTTAGCATTGATCTACCCACCCAAGTTTCTTAAAGCACTATGCAGGCATCAATTAAATTGTTCCTGATACCACCTTTGTGAAGCAGGATAGCTATAATTATTCACTCTTAGAAGATGATGAGGGGTGAAAAGTGATTCCTTCGAGCTTTAAGGTGAAACAAGTCAGGATTAAAGCATGAGACAATTATACCCTGCCATGTGCCCATTATCAGATCATTCAGAGTTTTTCTAAAGGCAAAATATTTGCTCACCTAATGATTTGGGATTGCAGTGAAACAGACTTGGTTACATAGTAAGTGTACTAGGACTGCTGCTGATCATATCAGATGTACCTATTTCCTTGACTGCTCTCCTTTCTGGAATTTTTCCACAGTCTTATTTTTTGTCTTTTTCTTCTATCCACTTCGCTTAAAATTTAAGAGGCTTTTATTTCATATGCTTCAGCTCTTGGCACTTGATTGTTGGTTTGTTCCCTGATAAGAGCTTTTATGCATTATTGCATGCAAGAAATAACACTTCTTGCTGTTGAGGATGACAAATGGGGTTTTGGCACTCTGCTTTTTAGTGTCATTTTGTTTAGTAGTTCAACAGAAATCAGCTAGGGTTCTAACGAGGAGAAAAAAGTACAAAGTATTTCATACACACATCCAAGTGTTCAGAAAAATTACGAGTTCTAGCATAGATATTAGGAGAAAAATTTTTACAATGAGAGTTGTAGAACACTGGAACAGGTTGCCCAGAGAGGTGGTGGATGCCCCATCCCTGGAAACATTCAACGCCAGGTTGGATGAGGCTCTGAGCAACCTGATCTGGTTAGAGATGTCCCTGCTTCCTTCAGGGGGGTTGGACTAGATGGCCTTTGAAAGTCCCTTCCAACCTTAACCATTCTATGATTCTATGATACTTACTGGGAAAGCCCAATGCTAAAGCAACACATGGGTTAGATAATTCTTTGAATCCCATAGTAGCAATAAAGCAAAGTTGGACTGGATATCAGACTGAATTTAGCCAGCTACTCTACACGATATATGACTTGTAGTCAATGAAGAGAAAAACACAAACAGAAAACCCCACCTAGCACACTATTACAAGGCTTGTAAGCTGCACAAGGGCAAACATTTACTGATATGTTCAAATGTTAGGTGGACGTGACCTTTAATGTGCTGATTCTGGCTTTATCTGAGAGAAAAAGAAAATCATATTGATACTGGAAAGCTGTACAATAGGTACAAACTTATCAGCTGTGCTACACTGCCCAATGCTTGCATAGAGAAAACCACAGAAAGATCAATAACACAGTACTTATCATTATTTGACCTCATTTTGCTACACTGCTTGACTTGAACAATGTAAGTCTTTTTGTTTTTGGCTAAGAAATTCATATTTCAAAGAGTCCCCTCTGGGCTGCACCTAGGGCCCTGGCTTAGCTTTAAACACGTTTACAATATGAGCCAAATCACTTTAGGCTTCACTGTTAATATTCTAAGAAATTAGGGACATAGAGTATAAATTCCTTAGGCTGTTTCTTCTGAAGCATACATTTTTCAGCATTGGAGATGCAGGAGAGGTTAATTAATTTATTCTTACCTCCTGACAAAGCAAGTGATGGTTATTAAGCAGTGTTTCTAGCTGGGCACTTACAAATGTACAACACACAGGGAAAAAAAAGAAAGGTTTTTTTTGGTTTTGATATTTTTTGGTGTATGTTTTTGGTTTGATTTGTTTGTTTGTTTGGTTGGTTGGTTTGGTTTTGTTTTTTTAATTTAATAGAATCTAGCCATATAGCCTTCTTCCAAGAGACTAGTTTGAGAAGATATTTGTGCCTGGCTGTGGCTTTCCTGTGAAGCTAATGACATACAAATGATCAAAGAGATCTAGGCCAAGAGTTTTTACTCCCTCCACTATACACACAAATATATTCTCTCTGTATATCTGTTATCTATATGATTATGTATTCTACTGTCAACAGTTTGAACTCTCCAGTCTTTCCAAGTGAAGGGCCTTGGGGCCCTTGTAGGGCTTACCTACAATTAGTCTATATGTACTGCCTGACAAAAACTGCATTATGCCAGAAATATCTTTATTTTTATACACTTACCCACATTACAACACAAGGGATCAGGTCTGACACCAAACATAGAAAATACAAGCCTATTACAGTCTGTCAGCATTTATGACATTTTAAGGTCTCCTGGAAGCAGATCTGAGTCCTGAGCTGCACAATTACCATGAAACTCCAGCATGGAGCACTTCTTGTTGAAGCCATTTCTAGGAGCAGTGGTTGTTTCTCCATGGCTCCAGCATCCCAAAGGAGAAGAAAGCCTTTCCTCCACATGCTGACTTCCTTGTCTGTGTTGGCACTGCCTGTTCCTTTCTCCAGACACATCAAGGTAGCCCTTACACAGCCCTTACACAGATGCTGCTGTCCTACCTACCCTGAAATCTATGGTGCAGGTAGCCTCTAAAGTAAGCGGAGTAGAAGAGTCAACTTCCTAGTTTGTACTGTGGTATACTATAGCACATGAATTTGTCATATTGAAATATTATTTCTGCTTGTTTTTTTCCCCTCTCAAGTAATAGTGAGTTTTGGGGTTATGTATTACCAATGCTCACATAGCACATTTTGTTTATATGCTATTTAAATTAGGATCTGTGTCTGCAAGTGCAGTTAAGCAAGAAAAGTAGGTAATTGCTATTGTTAATTTTCTGTTTTCAGAATGAAATGGGGAACTTTCACTTATGTATAGATAGATGTATATATCTCCATACACACAAAGGGAAGAACGACTAACTAAAATGTAGCAAGTACTTTGTAAAAGTAGCAGGAACAAATCTTCAGCTTTGTGGTGTTGTCCAGGAGTGAAGGCAGATAATAGCTTTCTCTGATAAAAGTTTCCCAGTGAAAGAAAAGCATTTAATCGCAGCAATACCTGAAGCCCATACTGCACAACTTTAAGCATCATCTGAGCTGGGGAACAGTTGGACATATTCATAGGGGCCTTTTGATAACCCCGGGACATAATGTGTGCTCTGATCATTTACAAGAAATAGGAACGCTTTACATATGCATGACATACTATGCATTTTAACCGTGAAAGGCAAGGTACTTATCAAGATAACACTGACAGGTGGCAGAGCAACTTGAACAGTACAAGAGAGAAATTGTCAGCCAGTGGGTGGCAAGAGAAAATGGGATAAAGCTGACTGGTGTAAGCCGATATGTCTCCAGTTACAGCCTCCTGATTGGATGAAACAGGACATTGGGAGAGAACTGGACTGCTAATGCTGACAATTATTATTTTCCCCCCACTGGAGTTCCTTGATTTTCCTTATAGTATCTTTTCACACTGAATGTAACCATGCTTTGTGCTGTAACATTCAGAATTACTTTGAGATGAAACGACTGAGAATAACAAGTCTTTTCCTTGTCTGCTTACAAAAGAACAGTCATTAGATTGTGAATCATGTGGCCCCAACTAATCTCTTTAAATGAAGACAGGTATTTTACAGGCATCCTGAGTCAAGGTTTCCTTTTATATAATTTTCCCTTTGTCACATTTTGGTTTACCTTATCCATGACCTGAATAAGCTAAAAATAACTCAAGGATTATATATCATCCTTAGTTTGTCAGCTGTTAAATTTAAAGTTGGTTTTCTTTCTTATACTTTTCACTACTGAATAAAACAGGAACCTCAGTTAGACTGCGATCTGAGGGGTTTTTAATGATCTCAGAGTTTTTTTGAGAGGAGGTAAGTATTTGATGGATATAAAGACTTGGCTTTTCCTAAATTTTATTTCTTGCAATCTTACTGCTGTGTAATGAAAATGCTTCACTAAAATTGCTTGCAAACATCACCAGCAAATTTCAGCCACTTTGGCCTGTTTTTCTAAATCAAAATAGCCAGAAACTCAACCTCCTCCACCCTTTGTCAGTTATTTCAGATTTACAATTCTTTTGTTTTGACGTGCACTGCAGCAGCTCATAGCCACCTGAGAAAAGAGGTAAACTTGATCCTTCATGTTTTCTTAGGTGTCTATGAATCAGCATTACCTCAGTACTATGCTAGTATCAGCAGCAACAAAATAGCAGAGGTTAGATTTAAAGTTGCTTTTAACTTCATACATGCACGTGCACATAGACATGTGAACTATAAATACACAGACTTCTCTCAACAGATAAAA
This sequence comes from Tetrax tetrax, assembly GCA_009806455.1. NCBI lineage: Eukaryota > Metazoa > Chordata > Aves > Otidiformes > Otididae > Tetrax > Tetrax tetrax. Next base: position 46,493 of record WHYT01015370.1, read on the forward strand.
ATATGATTGCTACCTTTAATCGCCTCTCACTAAACTAAGATTGTTTCAAAAACCCCTCTGTATGATATGATAATGCATAGTGTTTGCTGCAGTTTATATTAAGTGAGAGTTAATCTCTTACAAAACAATGTTTTACCAAGTCTGAAGGTTGGCTGTAGGACACAACATTTTAGCTAATATCGCACATAAAACTGGTTGTTTCCCATTGTGATTCCCAATTGGCATCTTGCAGTGAGCTTGTTTACTGCTCCACAGCAGAATGGATTGTCTGTCGTTAAGTACAAAAAAGCTGCATAAAAATCGTGTTAAGTCTCTGGCTTAAGCTGACAAAATCTAAGGAAGTCTAAATTAAAGATGAAGTATCAGAACAGCACTTGTTATGCGCAGTAATATTACCTTGGAATGGGAAAGGAAGACGGGGCAGGCAATAGCTTTTGTCTAGCCATTACCATAGCAGTCTTTTACTTGGATTCAGAACCATAAGTGCCTTTAAAAGGTCCTTGTTTTTCCTTTTCAGATATGAACAAGACAATGTAAGTGGTCCGGCACTTGTAGGCCAGCTTTTGATCCAATCACAATTTGAAATGGTTGAGTTGTAAAAAGAATATTTCTTATGGAGATGTTGACTGAGCAACCAGGTAGTACACTTATAATATTGGCAAGATGATAAAATCAGTTCTTTAGGACAACAGCAAACCTTCTTGACTTGAGGGGTATTGGATTAGCTGGTTCTAAAGGTACTGCTCTAAGTAATCCCCAAGTAGTATTAAAAATCCAGTATAATGAAACTTTTCTTTTCTCTTTGTCAAGTGAATCCTTAAGACCAGTGAGATAAATAACATTTAGACATAAAATTGAAAAGCAAGCATGCCAAAACAAACATGAAAATACGGACATATTCTGGTTGCTGAGACAAGATGGAAATCTAAGAATAGACGGATGGGTAACAGGGAAAAAGTGCTCTTCCAAGGGCAAGGTTGGCCATGGAGCAGAAGATTTCAAAGGAAAGTGGACATGGTTGTGAAACAAAACAGGAAAAAAGTCTCAAAAAGAGCTAAATAATTAAGAGAGAGAACAAAAAAGAGTACTGTCTGTTGGATAAACTACACATCTAGGAGAGGAATTAAAACCAAAAATTTTGTTTCAGGGCAATATTGTGCCTTTTGGCTCTTGCTTGCAGAGAGAACATAAAATGAAAAATAACTCCAAGAAAATTGAGATCCTTCCAAACTCATGGATTTCTAGGCTAACAAAACCATGCCTATCCCACCATCCATATCTCTTACCAGTATGGCTTCCAGCCTTATAGAAACCTATGTTGTCAGAAGACAAACTCCTGAGCAGCCTACATGAGGGAAAGAATAACCTTTGAACTCTCATCCAACTGAAAAAGATGGATGATCTTGTTCTAAACTCAAGTGCACATGGGTTGAAAAGAAGAAAGATTTGCAGAAAAGATATTTCTACCAGCTACTATTCTAGGCTTAGATGAAATCACCTAGCATGGACCACTTAAATCAGGAGAGTCACTTAGACTTTGTGTATGGACAGTAGAAAAAAAAATAACGCCTCTAGGCCACTAGTGTTCTAATTTATTTGTGGAAATGTCTTTCTCTGGTGGCAACTATGCTAGTTGGCAGACTAGACATAATTGGCAATGTAAGGTGAAAGGATTTGAATCTGTGCTCTAAATTTAGCTAATTGTTCTTGCTCTGTGTCACCATGTTTATTCAATACCTCAGTAATAGTAAGATTTTCTCTATGCAGGGTCTCTTCTCAATAAAAATCTTTCCCTGTGAAGCTGAACAACTTCTACAGAGGCTCTGCATGGTGTAGTTGCTATTTTTCAGCAAGGAAGTGGGTTGCAGCTATAGAGAACAAAGTTTGGCTTCTATTTTCAAACCCTGAGGCTCTGGTCTGCAGTCAGAGCCAAGCTCTTGCTGCTTGAGTTGTGCAGTGTTTAAATAAAAGTAATCTCAGTGTTAAATTCAAGCTCTCCATGCCATAGCAATGAAAATAACATACTCTGCCTGGGAAGTGCCTGTAGGGATGGAGCCATGCTGCTGGAAGCAGGTGTGTGCATACAAATGGCAAACAAGGAGAGAGGAGCCCTCAGAGAGCACTGGACTTTTTGTGATTCCTGGAGACTGTGAGGCTCAGTGGTTAAATCACTGTTGCAGCAGTGGGTGGCTGGATAAACCCACCTCCTTCCTAGGATCCTAGATCCTAGGAAACCACCAAGAGATTTTTTCTTTGTATTTTCTCGCTAATTTTGCATAGGAAGCTTTGAGGCACAAACAAGCCACTGTCACTGAACTAATATGACACAATTTCATATTTATTTATGAATAGGTACTGCATACTGCTTTTATTGAAATGAATAAACCCATGTTAATAAAAATTTTAAGTACTTGAAGAGCACAGCTGTACATGTCTGTCAAAATACAAGAAAAGTAATTACATTATAAGTACATCTCAGAAGCAGTGTATTTAGTATTAAAAAAAGAAGAAAAAAGGGGGTCTCTCTGTCAGGCCCTGAGGGCACCAATAAGCCTTAGTGGCTCCGACCAGCCTCAGCTGGGACCCTCATTCACACTCTGCACACAATGTTGAATGATGTGTCTACACAGCACCATGGAGTTTACCATAAAATTTATTTAAGGAGTACCATTAAAATATTTTAAAAGCTTTATTAACCATTTAAAATTATATGGGTTCTCTTTATTTCTAGCAATTAAGAAAACTTATTAAGCAAGACATTATTTTCTGCTCATAGATATCTACTCTATGAGAAATGATTAGGAGCATCAAACTAGAATGTTCTCAAATCCCCTTTTGTTCCTTTCCATCAAACAGGATAAAAGGGATTATTTTGGCTTTCTAGTTCTTGCATTTTGTTTGTCTTGTAACATCAAATGAATTGACAATCCAAACAATGGTTTTACAAGCAAATGGTGCTGTCAATAGTCTTGTACTAGACCATTTCTTGGCACAGGAGAGGGAGGGTTTGTTGGTGTCTGATAATAGCTATTTGATTCTGAAGGCCAGTCTTAGTGCCAGGCATTCCTAACTTTCACATGTATCAGTGAGTTCTTTACAGCAGAGGACAGTTGGTGTAGTGTAGCAACGTGCCCCGCTATGAGAGGATGCTCATAGAAGATGTAATGCCTGGAGATCAGAGGAAGCTCAGGTACATTGGCTGTAATGATCTTCTGAGCTAAGCATCCCTTAGGCTTCCCAGCTATTTGAAGCAGAAGCCTGGCTTGTGTATCTAGTCTTCTGCCTCTAAATAATTCCCTTGCCACCATTTATTAAGACTCTGCTTAGACTTCCAAACACCTGGAGAGTTAAGTGTTTTGTTGTAGGCTTCTAAACAGCAGAGGGGAGGACAAGGGCATCATTATACCTGGTTTTATGGTACAGATGCTGAAGAGGAAATCCATCTAACCCCTATTACTGACTTTTATACACTCCTTGTGTTTTATACACTCTTTGTTGTTGAATAAACTTCCTTATAAAGTAGGATTTTTTTTTTAAGCCAGAAGCAGTGATGAAGTCAGAGAACGGGAATAAGAAGCAAACAATATGGAGATGTGTTTCAACCGAACTCTTGGACTACAATGTGTGTCCTTAGAGGTCAGATTTATTAAATACAATTTAATTAACCTCTCAGAACTGCAATTACATTGTCAGTAACACAGCTTTCCTAATTTAAGGGATTAGAACAGTGCTATCTTTATTTGGGGTCTTTGGGGCTTAATGTTGTGATGGGAGAAATAATATGATAACATGCTTACCTCTCAGTATCATCTGGTAAACTTTGACTTACAGCGTTGTGATTTCACTATTTCTGTTTGTATTCAACATTCATTGTCTCATTCTTGTGTGGAAACTCTCCCAATATTTCTTTTAAAATGTTTCTAGTTGGTTTATGATCTTACTGAACATGCACAGAGAACAGTCTTCCAATCACTGACTCTACATCCCAAAATAAAGGCAGAGATTCTTACACTTGCAGTTAGGTTAATAAAGGCTTAATTTAGAAGTTTGAAGTTTTGGTGCACTGAAATATATATCATTAGAGCTCTTACATGCAACATCTGCTTATATCCTATAATGTCATACTATTGTAAGTGAACATTTAATCCTAACTCATTATGCTTCTCCAAGCAAGCTGCAACTCTGAAACCTAGGAAGGAGATTTGCTTCTGTTCACAGAGATTGATGCAATCTGTAATTAGAACCCCATACTCTTCCCAGCTGCTGTTGCTGGCACAGTTGTATTTGAGAATGATGTAATATATCTTCTATTGCAGCACTTCCTACTCTTTTCAGTCAGATGTACAAGCTCGCTAGCTTGAAACTCACCCATGCCAGTCACTAGCCCTTATTTTCTGCCTACCTTTGTGCCGAGTTTAAAGGAGCTAGCTTTAGGTATTAATGCAATGCTATCATCCATACAGAAGTTCATTATGAAATGAAGGAGAGGGACATCTGAAGATCAGTAGAAAATGTCTGAAATGCATAGTAGTAGCATAACTTAGAATCATACTTGCATAGGTCTAAGTTACACATCTAAAACTGAAGAATGTAACTTATTACAGAATGAGGGGTTGCAACTCTGGAAAGCTATGCCTCTGGAAAGTGGTTGTATCAGACAAGAACGTGTCCAGTGTGGTGCTATAGTAAAAGGGCAAAACAAATTATAGAACTACAGATAAGAAACGGTGACTCATATTTAGGATACATTTAGGTAATTCTACATCTGAATGTGGCTTAAATCGGACTGTTATCTGCAAACCACTCTTTTATTCTTGTTTATAAATCAATGTTAAAAACTGTGGAAGAAAAAAAACAAGATATTTTGCATCTCATACAGATTTTAAACCAGAGAAACTAGTTCAAGGTAGCTTCTAATTAACTAGAACTAGATCAAGATTTATAAAGGCCAGTTTCTAGAAACATAAATTGAGCAAATTCAAATGCTTGAAAAACACCAGTTTGCAAATGTTATTTTCTCACAGATTTTAATCTCTGGAACAACATAGATACCAATGTGACCAGCCATTCAATAGCTAAGGCCCTAAAATCAAGGTCGGATGCCTTTTTGAAAGATATGCTTAGGCCAAAATCAAGGTAGTGAACACACTGGAAAGCTAATTGAATGAAATTTAATAGGAAGGAGCTCAGACTAGGAGATTTAATGATTCCTTTTAGCCATAAAAGTCTGTGAAGCCAACTAAAAGACTCCAGTTGACCTCAGTAGATTTTTTTTCTGCAAAGATAACTAAAAGCATTAGCCTTCTTTAGGCCACACACCAATTATTTAATTACTTTCCAGTCTCAGTAAGCTTTCCAGAAGAATCGCAGTCTACCAGGACTAAACACATCCATTTTTTAGTGAAGACATAACAGACTTCACACAGAGGAATACAAGAGATATTGAACTGTGTATACACAAGTGAATTACTGTGCCTGGTATCAAATCAATGGACCATCTCTGGTATCTCTAGGTAGAAATGACCTGATGGCCTTCAAGTGTATGCAGCAAGTTAGAAACACATCTGTATTCTACTGGCAAAAAAGAAGACGTTGTTGTTCAGGATGTGTTAGCTAAACAGAGTGATTGACTTTAATTGCCAGTCCAACGCTTCTTGCTTAAACTGTTTTGAAAGCAGCCCTGCATGATGGTACATCTGTGAGGGAGGTGTAATATTTTGCCCATCAAAAGAGCTGAGAAGGCAAAACCTTGAAAATTTTCCTTGTCAGCTGATATGAGGAACATGAGTTAATGAAATAGGTTTTGAGATTGTTTCAGTAAATGGCTTGCTAAGATAGGTTTCCTCCCTTCTACAATGTGGAAAATTGGAACAGAAGTAAGATTCTGTAATTGTCTTTTTTTTTTTTTTACTGGAGCCTATATCTGCATATAGATGTTTCCATTTTTGTTGTTGTTACTGCAGAACATAGACCTGGAAACAATCTATGGGTTGTTAGTCATAATGAAATTTAAGAAAACAAGAAGACAAAATCAGTTTCCAATACCTCTTCCTTTACTTTTTCCTCTCGCAAAAAAATAATATTGTATGGTGTTGCATTAAGGAGCATAAATTGGACAGACTCTGTTCCCTGTTACATCTGTATAGCCCCCTTGCCATCTGTGAGTTAGTCCACAGGGGTATCGCAGAATTTATTTCCACATATCTTGCAATTAATATCAAGTGATTCTTTAAACATGTGGTTCAAATTCTGTGGGGAATTTTATAACAAGATTTTAGTTTCCTGACAGCACTTCAAACTAAAATAGTTTCAAATACGCAGTAAAAGGGAAAATAGTTGCTGTGGGATAAACTTAAGGGTCATTTTTTAAAAGGACACATTAAGATACAAGAGTAATGCTCTCTTCTGAGCTAAGGGACCTATCCTCCGGTCTGTGAGTCTCTATTTCCCAAGAATGTTGATCAGAGTTATGTATGCATACTGAGTGGAGGCTAGATCCCTAATTGTTCTGATTATACTGATTATTTTGTTTAGAGTGAGGTAGTTTTGTTTTGTTTTTTTTAAAATTTTTTTTTTCCTTTAAAAGCCTAAGTGTTTCTTCCATTCTTACTGCATTTAGACAAATAAATAAAAAGGAAGGGCAAAAATGCCCTATGGGACTTTCATTTACTGAAAAGGATGGTGACTGCAAGAATCAAAAGAATAAGAATACAATCCTGACTCTTACCATTAATCAACAGAATTTAACAAAAATATAAAAGCATTTGTGTTTCCCTTAGTAAACTGCCATGGAAATCTGAAGAAAGTAAAGAAAAATGTTTTATTATATGATTAATGCTGTGATATAATTTCTTAGAAAAATGCTAAGCACAGCATCATTCCAAGATTCTTCCCACAGTCCATAGAAAAGGATCTAAATGAAAATAAAGCCATATTATAGCTAACAACACATTATTTACATTGACCCATGAGCAACCTGAATAAGAACATACTACAGCCTTTTTCTTGTTATTGGTCCTGATGTATGGAGGATATTTTCTTCACAGAAGCAACCCCATAAACATTTACCATCCTATCACCCTAATCATCCTATCTGCACTACTAATGGCAGGGGGAATTGAAGCCAACACCGGTACGTGTACATGAAGCAGTCACACCCTGGGATCCCATCTAGGTTTACGTGCAAGCAAGACATGAAAGGACAGTGGAGCTGGGGTTGGTTTCTGACCAAGGGATATTCCCAGCAGCTGCTTGCTAGCAAACAAAAGGAACTTGGAGCACAGAATATCTACTCTGAATTGCAAATGTAACAGGACTGATTTAGTGTAATGTTATTTCAGTTTTATGGTGATATGAGACCAATCTCAGCAGTTCTTTGTTTTCTTTTGGTCAACAGAAGACTGATTGCATAATGCTATTTTTGCCTAGAATACAGAATATTTTCTTCCTCCTTTACAGTTTATTTAAAAGCAATTAAAATTTATTTAAAAACTATTTGAACCATTTGCTCAAGACATCCAGGTTTGTGAAAGGTCAATGCAATAGAGAAACTGCTGTGTTTGACCCAACAGCTGCGTCACTCTTGTTAATTTTCTGAGTTAGATTATACAATTATTTAAGAAAATGCAGCTATTGTATATGTGTTACTCAAAACCACCGCCAGACCAGATGCAGTGCAGGTATGCAGAGAGATGATGGCTGCTCTTGTCATCTCCTTTTTCCCTGTCAGATTTTTGAGTCATGGGGGCAGATCATAACCGAGATTTATTAGAATGACTATTGTTTATTAAGTTTTATTTTAAAAAGAATCTAGCTGTTGTTATTATTATCAGATAGCTGTTCACATAGTACATTTGTTTGTTTCCTCACACAGATCATATATACACACACGTGCTTATAGTTACCCAGTGTGAGCAACGATGAGAAGGCCAACTGAGAAGTCCACTCAGAAGTGGAAGGTCACAGTGATGCACCAGTGGCCTCTAGGTATGAGTTCAGAAAGTCTCCCAAGAAGTGGTGAACATGTAATCCTGTTCTCTTCGTCTGCCAATAATAGCCACCACATTCTTTCATGTGGGCTGAGTCATCACACAACCTGTTGTTGATATTTATGTTGGTGATCTTATACAAATTGGGCCAACTCTCGGTGTCCTGAGTTTATCAGGTCTCAGATTCATCAAGATCACTAGTCTCCAGAGCTTATCTCTGTCCTCTTAAATATCTCCTGCCCTACTTGCCCTGTCCTCATGTCTTTTTATTTTTAGATTACTGGGAAATAAAAGCAAAATCATCCTGTTGTGGGATTCTTTTCTTCCTTGCAGAAAACAAATTTTCCCTTCTACTGGAAGCTATTTATATTATGTCACTTCAGAATTTGTTATTTTTCAGAAATTCCAATATAGCAAGTGTATATGTGGTTAATATAATTTGGCCTGGTAATGTGCAGGTATTGGTTTGTCACTATTAAAAAATATCAAATAGTCCCCCAACATATTCTGCAATCAGGAATCACGGTGAAGCTTTTCCAGCTAGGGAGCTATGAATGTCTCCTTCTTCCCTATTCTGCAAATTACGGAACACCACTTTTGTGCTTATAAATGTGAGAGAAAACGGAAACAGCCAAAAAAATTACACAACTAAAAAAAGGTCCATTGTTCTGAATCGTAAAACTGCCAAAAAGGTAAATTGCAGGTCTGAAAATGAATTTATTAAAAGAAGATGGAAGACCTGTTTTTTTCAAACCTTCCAATAGAGGCACTAAATCAAATCCCAAATCTTCAGTAGCAGATATTAGACGTCAAGCTTACGGCTCCCACATTTATCTCCCCATGCTCTGGGTGTAGCTTGGTTCAGTGCTGGAAAGAAAAGAGCTGCTATAATTAAGATGCAAAGACACCGTCTCCATGTGCTTTCTCACACTATCTGTGTTGTTAGTCCTTGAAACCCATCTGAGACTTAACAAAACCCCAAAATTTCATGTGAGGAAAAATAATACTTATTAAGGCAAAAGCTGTTGATAATTTACAACTTATTCAGGAAATAAAAGCATTATGTTTTCACTGTTTCTCAAAGTTTCTTAGAGTCTCTATTAAGTTTTTCTGCTTGGAAAAAAAATAACTTGAAGTGATTCATCATTTATTCTAGCTTCTATGGTATCCTTCTGAAAATGCTTCCTTTTAAGATTCAAACACAAAGCTCACAACATTTTTTTTTTTTTTGTCAGATACTGCTGTGGATATTTCTGAAGAGTGATTTGTAGGCTGTAGACTCTCTTACAAGTAAAGGGATTCACAATGAAAAAGCCAACCTAAAAAGGTAAAGTTCAGGCTTAAAACTTTGACTTGGCAGGTTGCCCCTCATGCAGGTTACAAATTGTTAAAACACAATTTGGTTTTTCTTCAAAGAAGAAATACTTCCCATTGAAAAATCTGGAGACAAAGTGGGACTGGTAGTTTACTGGGATGAGTCAGTAAAAATTAAAGCTCCACTTACAGTATTCTGGCAACCAAGCAAAAAAAGTGAGAAGTGTCACAGTGACGACAGTCTTGTAAATTCATGGGCAAGTGACATTAACTCTAATATCAAATTAATTATGTCTATACAAAAAAGAGTCAAAGCCTTACAGAAAGACATTAGTAGTAATGCAAAGAAGCCATTTAGAGAGAGTAGCAGAACAATTTGAGTAACCTAAATACTGCTGCAGAATAAAATAATATTTTATTAATAGATAAGTAGTATCTGAAAATGCAACAGGTTTGTGAAAATCGTCAGTTTTTGTTTGGGTATATGCTATAAGAATTAGATATGGATGGCTCTTTGTTCATTTTGTCTTACTATTCTGTCTTGATTTTACTTCACAACTTGTTCAATTAGAATTACCTAATTTTTAGGTAGCAGACCTGAGATAATCCTCACCAAAAGGTGTTGTGGATGCATGGACTCAAGGAAAACCAGGTAAATTATTGGAAGAGATTTTCATGGGGGCTTACTAAACAGACAAATCATTTCTGGTTTGGTAAGTGGCCTGAGCTGAAAACTATTGAACTGAAGGGGATTAACTGGGAGAAACAATGGTTACTCTTTCTTACTCCGACTCTTCATCTGGTTTGGGTCACTGCTGGAGACAGCATACTGGGCTGGAGGCACCTGTGATATTCTATTCTTTTAAGCACTGCAAATGCAAGACACTCTCCACAATATACTTTAGCCCCAGCACACATTCATGTTTGATTTTGATTCTCCTCAACTGTTATTTCTAGATATATTAACTACTTGCAGCTGTTGATATATATCTCTTTTCTGAGCTATCCTTGTTATGTAGAAAAGTACCTTTCAGAGTATTTTTTCTAGAAATTATTGGATGGCATTTACAAACGAATATCCTTTCCTTACCAGAATTTAGTACTCTTAGACTTATGCTCTTATTTTTCTTTTTTATTTTTTTTTCCTTCTTTCATATATGTATATATACACACAGAGGAATACATATTGAAACATATTGAAGGAATTACTCCTTTAGGAGACTAAGCTGCTGCACACTTTTTGTTTTAATGAACAACTGTGCTCTTCCCTCTCAATTAGTGTTCACAGCACAGGTGGAACTGAAAACAGGAGAGAACATAGAGGACTGCATCTATTTCATTAAGGTAACCAAGTGTGTGGATTTTTCTGTGTTCTGAAGCCAATGAGGAGCTGTAAAGCTATGTATATCTGCTCAAACAGGTATTCTGATGGAAAGTTCCTTGTATACATTACTACATTCAAAATGGAGATGCTTCTGGAGAGTTTAATTTTTTTCAAAATACAGGCAAAGCGTTAAACATATAATCCTACTCCTTTGTGATTAATTATATCTCAAGTTGAGTGAGACAGGCGCTCTGAACTTGCAAAAACATGAAAAACAGTACTCAGAATGATAAACTCAAAATATGTATGAAAAATAAATTGGCATCTCTTGAAATTTCATATGTTGGAGAGCTAAATGAAACCATATAATTTTACTTCCAAGAAGTAAGATCGTATTTGAAAAAACAAGATAGATGGAAACAACGTCTCCTTGTTCCCTCTTGCATTTTAGATGAGATGCTGCCTTGCTTTGTGACGTGAAGGAGTTGTTGCATTATAGAAATAGCATCAATACGGCAAACTGTGCTTTATTTCTTGTGTAGGCACATAACATTCTTTAAACGTTAATATACATGCTAATTGTCATTGTTATATTCTATAATTCCCCCTCCCCAGTCTCTAATTCCTTCATGTCAATAAGCATGACAGGCCAGGCTCTAGCAGAAAAATAGAAGACTATTTGATCTGTTAAGTTAGCAGAACACATTACTCCAAAGGGAGAAATGAAATAAATATTTGCTTCAAATAACCCTACACGCGTTACCATTACACAGTAAAGAATTTTAAAAAGCAGGCATTCATTGTTTCATGCTTTTAGTACATGGGAAATCTGATATTTTGGGTGCTTATACTGATGTCAGTACAGAGTTCATTCTTTCAAAATACCTGGAGAAATGTCTAGGGAGAGGGTGCCTCTCAGCCATTTCCCTATGTTTTTACAATTCTTGTCTAGTCAAGAAAATTTAAGATTTTTTTGGGGGTACTCTAACTCAAAATGTTGCACATGCTACTCATGGCTGAGGATCCAATAGCGCATGGCACACACCATTTTACCTTTTCCCATCCCCAATTCGCGCCTACTCTTTACTTAATAACAATTTAGAGAAAGGCTGAGGGCTGGGAACTGAAGCAAGTAGGTCAGCTTTGTGCCGCGTCAGCAATATAAAGACTCTGGAACAAAAGCCAAGAGTTCTGCCCTGACTGTCTAACCGTGACCATGGCATTCTCTATCAATCAGGAAGATACTCATAATTTCAGGTAATTAAATGACTAGGAAGCTCATTCTGTGCTTGGCAGCCAAAATTAAACATGTCTAATAAAGAAAACCTGTGTAAATGAGTGAAATACTGAGACTGCTATTGATTGCAATTGGTTAATTAGTTTTAGGGAATATTTCAATCAATGTTTTTGACTGCTGAAAATGATGTTGTAAATGCAAAGCCAACATACTCTTTTTTTTTTTTTCTTGTTAGGATTGCTGGGATCGGGGGACAGCTTAGTTTGTATTTTTCTACTGCAAGAATAAACCTCCTGCATGGTGGTTTTGGTTATTTTTCCTTCTGCTATAAAATATCCATGAAAAATTTTGAAAAACATATAGAAAAAATAAGAATAATTATTTGGTATGCACTTTTCAGGAAATGTGTACATTCTTCAGTTAGCCTGCTGCTAACTTCAAAATGCAGATATCAAATTTTTTTAGTAATTCTTAGAACACATTTTAGACAGCTCTATCTCACTTAACATATTCTTTGGACTATTGTGTTATTCAATAAAATAAAAGATTCTTTTATTCTGTTAAAAGATTCTTCTGTTCTGTAAGTTCAGGAAATAAAGCTCTTCAGAAACTCAGTATGTGCAGTTACCGGATCTGTTTTTACAATGGTAAATGCTACATTGAAAAGAAGTGTTATAGTCTCCATTATATACACATTTTGACAGATATTCATCTTACTGCATAGAGAAACAGATCTTTTAAAAGGCTTTTGAAGGTTAATATACATATAAGGGTATACATACGTATTAATATGTCAAGATGTAATAATATATATTGGTCAGAAATAAATTAATTAGTATTTAGCACAGTATTGATGATCTTGGCTATTTTATTTCTCAGAAAATCCAGTGGGTTTGTATTCTAAGCACCCACTAAGTTTCTGTCATAATGAAAACTGTGATGAAAGTAAACACACATAAAATAGATTGCCAGAAGAAGAAATTTTCATTCTTTGCATTTTTATTGTCTGAAATCTTATAAGTAGAACTTAACAGTAAGGAAATTGAGACTAGGAATATTGCTACAGCTACCACTATTATATCTTCAAGTACAGCAGTGCGTTGCAGCAAAAGCCCGACTCTAAAGTATTTCTGAGATCGAATGGCCCAGAGGTGGCTAGTCTGCTGGGAATTTTTGGAGACTTAGTTTCTAAAGGTACAGTGGAATTATAAGAAAAGAAAGTGAAGGCAGTCTGTTTGCTTTTCAGTGCTACATCTGTTCCCGTGAACCTTTCATGTCAGTTGGCCTTTCATTACCATCCAGCAAGCCTGATGGCAGCGGCCTACTTTTCAAACTTTATTTCTTTGAAGTAGTAGAGATGATTTTTACACAGAAAACGTAAGTAGACAGAAAACTTCTTGTGTCCAGCTATTCCCCACAATTGCAGAAGAGCCTAGAGAAAATTTGACCCATGATGTTTACATCCTCTAATCTGATAGACTCTTGAGTATATGTAACAAATAACTCTCACGATTGTTTGCACTGAACCTAGTGGGCTACAAACACATGTAAGAGCTTGAAGGTTTTGGAGCAGAGGGGTTTTAAATACACTTGCCGTCTGATTTCACACTGTTGCAAATGTTCTTTGCTGAAAGCATGATGAAGTTCAGGTGAATTCCTTTGACACAATGATGGAGACAAGTTGAGCTTCAGCCTGATATGGATGTGCATAGACAAGAGATTTTTAAAGTCAGCTCAGCTGAATGAAAATACAGTGTGTCCCCTGCAGAGCTACCAAGGTCAGTGAGAGTGCTGGTAATTTGCTGTATAAATGCCAGCTGCACAAGGTATAGTGCCTCCAGGCATTTTTAGTTCACATTGTTTATAATGGAAGTCAAACGCCAAGCTTCATTACAGTAAAAAGTTTAGTGTTTCTTCCTGTCTTGCTTTGACATAAATCTGAGTACAAATAAATAAATATTGGTCTAAAAGTTTAGGCAGTATGCTTTCCCAGGTTGGCACAACTCTCCAGTAAACTTTAAAGGGGGCATGTAGGAACTTTACATAATTAGATTTTTTTTACAGGTTAGACCACAAGATTTGCACTTTTATGTAATCTCTCTTATTAAGAAGCAGCTTGCTAAAGCAATTTGCAGTTAGGCATATAACTTTTATGAAATATTTTTTTTTCTGTTTAATTTCTCCACCATATATTTTAAGTCATTAAACAGCAAAGACAGAGATTCAACTTTTTTTTTTTTTTTTTGTGTTGTGACATGACATGTAATGAGTAGCAGATTTTCTTTATTTAGTAATATAGGAATGGACATTTAACCTAGCCTGTAAGCTCCTGGATCTTTGAGTCTGAATCTCAGCTGTTGAGATCAGTCATTCTTCATGATCCATTTCATAAACTTATTGAGTAGGAGAGGAAAGAAGTCTACTGGAAAGATATTACACAGAATATCTTTCTCCTAATGACTAGAAACCTCCTTCTGATTTCCACACTAGAATTATTTATGTCCAGTTTCTATCTATTTGTTCTTGTGCCAGTGCTATTCTTTAGTTTAAATAGATCCTCTCTCGTCCACTTGTTTCCCTGTCTGTGCATTTGTAGATAGTAATTTAATATCCTTTTAGCCTCTGTTTTATTAGATTACCCAAGACAAACCCAGTTCTACTTTTCTTCTAGGACTCATAGTTCTCTGATCATTCCAAGAGCCTTTTTCTTCACCTTTTCTTTGCCGGGGTGTCTTAAATACTGCATAGTTCTCCAAAAGTGGTCAGCAGTACTGCTCAAATGCCATGGCTCCTTCTGGAAATACCTCACCTTATACAAGTGTGAATTCCATTTATAATTTTACATCTCTTATTACAGTTCACAGACATCATTGGTACACATAGATCTTCTTCTTTTCTAATATTTCGAGATCATAACATAAGTCCTTAATATTAGCCCCTAAGTGTATGACATTGCCCTTTGCATGATTAGATTTTTATCTCGTTATTATTATACAAATCCCTAACGTCATCAGGCCTTTCAAACCTCTCTTGTATTGAGGATGTTTCCCAACTTCATGGCATCAGCAAATTCCACTAAAACAAGCTTTCTTTTTGCACCAAGGTCACTGAAGAATATTTTGGATAGCTCCCGGTACTGATTCTTTACTGGAAAGCTTCCTTCAGCATGTTCAGCAATTTTCTCCCTTTCCTTTACTTTTTGTCTAACTTCTATACTAGTCCTAAACTTCTGTACGTTAACCAACTTGTTCTCCCAAAGCACCATATAAAATGCTTAAAAGAACATCTCAAATAAATCCGTTGTATTTTCAAAGCAAATTATTAGATTAATTTAGCATAATCTTTCCTTTCATAGAATCATAGAATCACATGGTTGGATGGGACCTATAAGATCATCTAGTCCAACCGTCTTCCCACTACCATTGCTGCCAAAGCTACTAAACCATATCTTGTAGCTCCTCATCAAGCCGCCTCTTGAATTCTGCAGGCTTTCATGTTATTGAGATCTGATGCGTAGGTCAGTATTTGCCTGAAAAAAATTTCCACCATACTTCGTTATTTTACAGTTACTCCATAATCTAAAAGGACAAATAAGTGAAACACAAAGTCTGGGAGTATGTGTCTAGATTAAGTTCTCAGTTTGTGGGTTAATGTTGTACCTTCATAGTGTGCAAATGGAGTACTCACAATAACAATTAGGAAAGGATTGCACTGGAGAACAACCAAGATTCTTGCTTAAATTGCACATTATATGAAAATATAATATTTACTTCAGTTTTATAACCTTTTTTTTTTTGTAGATTCAAGTGGCTAAAATTGTTGTTTATAGTTTCTTTAATAGGTTTTATAGTTATTAGCAGCTTCAGATTTTAATGCAAGTTTTTTTCCAATAGCGAAGAGTTTCACATGTTAAAGGTTTACTGGAAAGCTCAACTTCTCATTGTCATTCTTAGTACAAAGAAACACAAAATCAGTAAATACTCTTATTTACATATAAAACCAGTACTACCTACTGCTAGCCAAATGTTTTGGCTTGTTCTGTGTTCCTTCAGAATGTCTTCAGTTTGAAGTTATCTGATTTGAGCTTCTCTGTAATTTGTTTAGTTAAAAATTGTAAGTTTTTTTTTTTAAGTGTGTGAATTATTTTGTCCCAGACTCACCCTTTCCAAACTGTTCGCTCTATACAGGCCTTTGTGAGAGGCAAGTACCATACAGAACTGAATCTTTTGTTTCTATTTGTGTCTCACTGATTTGGGGACTACCTGGAGACGAGTTTGTCTCATAAGGTATGGAAAACAATAAACCTACCTTAATCTTTACCTGCCTGCACACAGCACACTGTAATCAGTTATGTCTGATTTTTTTTTCTGGAAATGGTCGTGACAGTCTCTAGGATTGCAGTGGGAAGTAATATAGAATGCAGTTCAGAGAATCTCCTTCTTCCTGGGAGCTTCCCCGTGTTGGAACATCAGAATTCTCCTAAGAAAGCTACAGAGCAGTACAGAATTAGGCTTCAGATTCACTTTCATTGTGATTCCGATAAAACAACCAAACAAATGATGGTTGTGAAATGCATTTGATTGGCATTACGGTTTTCCATAAAATATTTACTTTCTAAGGAAAAGAAAGACTAGAGCTTTTTGTTTTTAGAGAGACAGTTTGAATTTATTGCAGTTTGGAAAATCTAGTGCATACTGTGTAAATACTATGTACATTTGGATATTGACATTGGTTTAGGTGGCACATTTAAAAACAACAAAAAAAAACAACGCACAAGACAGTTTGCTTATGCCATTTGAGGAAGATGATATGGATGACCTCTCTCTACTTTGTCAAAGAGAGGGATGCACCACCGTAGTTTACATATGGGACCTTGAACAATTTAAATATGACTTCTTGAAGTATATATCAGAGACTTGTAGGACAGAGGAAAAAAGTACTGCAAAGACACTAATGTATTTAGACTTAATGTTTCACTTTTACAGTAATTCAGATGTAGACTTTGATTGCCATCCTAACCAATGTGAACTCTACCCCTAGAGTTTATGAATTTTTCAATTATTTAATCATCTAGTATATATAATTTTATATGATCTATAAATGAGCAGTACTTGCTAGTCCTAGAGATGAAGAATTTCAGAAACATTCAAGATTTGCATCCCTTCCTTATAAAATACTGTAATTTCTTTGGCTCAAGAGCTTCCTTGCTCGTACTGAGGGATGGAAAAAAACAAACCACTTTACTGCAGTATTTTCTCCATGGTTGATTTACAAGTCTGTTGTTTACCAAGTGTTGAATGGTCTTGTGGCAAAACATAAGGTAGGAATGAGGAAGTTTGCATTCTAATCCTGGATGTGCCCCAGGCTTTATATGAATCCGTGGGCAAGTAGTTTAACCTCTTTGATCCTCAATTTATTTTGCAGCAAACTGGGGGGAAAATGATACAGTCTGTCTTGTGAAGGTGTCATGAGGGTAGCTTCTGGCACATTTAGATGGTATTGAGTGCTCCAGAAAAGCAAATCTTATTACCTTTTAACCTACTCCCATCTGTTAACCATCAGTGGAGAAGGAATCAGAGACCTTACCATTTGCCAAGGGACGTGTATGAAAAATTCAGTTTGAAGATTTACCTAAATGTTTAATATTAACTATTAAAGCCTTCATCAGTGAATTCCAAATAGGCAAAGATACCGTTAGTCCCATAATTCACTCGCCCTTTTAATTATGATACCTGTGACCACTCCAAATAAATTTCAAACAGGAGGTTAATTATTCCTGCTAAGCATCTCCTCTTTCTGACAATTGTCACTTGGAACATTTTTTCTAGGCAAAATCCTCACTTCAAATAAAGCTAAACACATAAATGAATGCCAGTACTGGAAAGATAAGCTTGGCATCTGGACATTTGAAGCTGCCAGGTGTATCATATATGTGACCACAGCTGTTCATTGTGGTAACTGAAGGGAAAAAAAAAATGAGTAAAAGAGAGAGAGGCATTAGGAACTAGCAAGAGGCAGTGCTATGTTATTATTTTAATTACAAAGGGATGTTGATTTGCTTTGTAATTGCAATGCAAAGTTGCTGTTGAATGTCCAATATGTGCCTGGAATGAGGCTTTGATGCAAGTTTTCAATAAAAATAGAGGCTGCTAGCAAGAGGGCTGTTTAAACATACAAAGCAGAAAAGGAGAATAGTGACTTCTTACTATAATGTTGGAAGACCCAGAAAAGAAGAAATCTGTGAAATCACTTTCATAGTCTATGACATAACAGAAATGTATCACAGTCATAAGGTACTGCCATAAAAGTAATTTGTTAATGTAGCAGTTTTTAAGGATCATTATTTGTATTTTACAGTAGTTTTTCCCAACATGTTATAGAGCAATATCCCATGCTGTATATGTATGTGTTAAGACCACTCCCCCCTCAAAAAAAAAAAAAAAACCAACAGCTTCCCAGAACATAATGCATCAGTGATCAGTGTACATGATTTTATTTCAGTTGATTTGTATTTTTGACAACTTACTGCAATTTCTTAATTGTTGTCGCATTGCTCTCCAAAATACTAACCAACTGCACGTCAGGGAAACATGAGTGCTGATAAGGGTTAGGACCTAGGGGTGGAACTCCTGAACCCTCCTCAGCAAACGGTTCCTGGAGGGTGCCGGCACCTGCAAACCTTACTCCCTGCTGCTTCTGGTGCTCAGGAGGATGGGTCAGAGAGGCAAAAGCAGCATTGGCTGCTGAATTGGGAGCACAGAGGGAGGAGAGAAGGGCACGCCTCGTGAGGTCTTGTGAATAACCTGCTGTAGCTCTAAGGTGAGTCTGCAGGTGTAGCACTGGGTAACCATTTTTTTTCTCAGTGCAGCATCTGTTTCAGGGTCATAGTAACAAGCACACCTTCCTGTTTAGCTCTTTCAGCATGCACAATTATGGCTAGCAGCTGAGAAAGTGAGAGTTATAATTTTAAACAAGTATGAATAGCCCAAACATTTCCCATTTCCAACCAGTCCCTCAGGTAAGTTATCCTTCTGAGATCTGACCACTAAGCTGTCTGGATCTCCTTGGGCAACTTCCCATGATAACATCCCATGAGTGTGCTACAGTGACCCTTCGGTGAGCACATTCTTATCCAACATTTCTTTCTTCAGTTTTAGGTAGGGATATGATATCAGTGAATGATAGAAATGCTGAAGTGAAAGAACATAGGTAAATTTTAAATGCACACTTTGTTTGCAGAAGAGGATTTGTACTGCTGAGGTAAGGAAGTATGGTCTGATGACTGGAATTTCAAAGATAAATATTCAAGTCCCAGGTTTGCGACTTCACGCCTTTACATATGTCCTTGAGCAAGTCATCTGATTTCTACGATTCAGATCATCATGTCTAAACTCTTCCTTTGTTTTCTTTGTTCTTTCTGACAAAGAATATTTATCCCTCTGTGTTTGTACAGTGCTTATCGTACAGGACTCCCAGTCTTTGAACAGGTTAATGAGGTGTAAGTTATAGTTTGAATTTATGATATCACCTACCCTGTAATAAGTGCCTGTTCTTATGCCATGGTAAATGTAGGCAGTTTTCTTCTTCAGTGAGAGGTAAGCTGTCTCAATTTTGCGGCAGTGAGAGCAAGCACTCAGACTATTGTTAGAGAGTAGTAAAAATGCAATAAATCTACTTCCCAGCTTACCTTCTGACAACTTATGCATGTAGCTGTCTCAACTGTGCAGGGATTTTTTGAACTCGGCTGTAGTCAGCACATGTAGAGAAATCAAGACAATACTGAAGTTATCAAATCTTTAATAAAAGGCTTAGAACACAAAATGTGAAAGGTTAAGGATTTTTTTGAGGAATGAATATGTTAAACTTCTCAGCTATAAATACTCAAAAATGATGTAATTACTAGAAGTGGTGGAACACTTATTGGCATAGTTCTGCTTTCTGCTGAGAAAGATTGATGTGAAAAAATTGAAATGATTCATAGAGCGTATGGATTTTTGCCTGTTTCAATATCAATATTTGTCATTTTAGTGAGGTTAATTTTATTTTGAGATGTAAAAATGCATCATATTGAGTTTATCACTATAATAATCCTTTATTAAATTAATTTAATAATTTCATAACATATTATTCCATGCAAAGATGTGAGGACATTCTAGATTGGCAAAAATTGGCAAAGTCAGATACCAAAATTCCAGGATTTTCTTGGAGAGAGAAGTTACTGCTGTTTATCTAACAAACTCTACTGAATTCTGAGCCACATGTTAAAATCCTTGTAGGTTTGCATTACATCTTATTTTCCAGGCAGCAGACCTGATGATACACACAAAAGTTGAACCAGGGATTCCCAATAATGTTATCTCGCTTTACAGAAAATTCTGTCCTTTAATTCTTTGCAGCCTTTCCATTTTCCTCTTCAGCTCTACTCAGTCCAAGAAATTAGTGTTGGTTCATAGGCTGAGTTGCAAAATAATATTCCTTCTCATCTCAAAGGTATAAAATGTTGGAGAAAAAAATACTGTCCTTGTATCATGTCCTGGTGGTAGGCAATATCCTTATTCATTTTTTCATCACCCTTCCTTCCTATTTAAGCTAATTCCTCCCTGTTTTCTGCCTCCTTTTTTTTTTCCTTCATTTTCTGAAACTATTTTCCTACTGTTTGACATTTAAAATCCAAAATAAATAAACATCGACTGCTATTATCAGCTAGGTGCCCTTCTGCTGTGTCTGGCTTGTTGCTCTCCTGATGGGGCTATTTCTTTTTAATCTCCATATTTGCTGCTAATCTGGTCTGGCAGTCTTCTGTTTCTTTCGCTTTTCTCTCTGAATCTACAATTGAAATAAAGTTTCATCCACTTGCATTTCTTTGCAAATTTACCTAAGGAGATTTCGCCTTGATTGCTATGTTGGGCAAAGTTCCCAGGATGGTGCTCCCTCTTGCACAATCTCTCTTTCCCTTTAAAAAGGAAAGGAAACCAGAAGAATTCATCTATGTAAATTGTTGCCTTAAAGCTCATACTGTTTGTTTTTCTGATAGGACAATTATTAAGACTTTTCCTCCTCAAGGTTCATTGTCCTTTAATGTTTCTTGTTATTCCAAATTAAAAGAGACAAGGGATATTTTTTTGAAATGTGTTAGAAATCAGAAAACCATGACAAGCTTTGTGTGGTTCAAAGTTGGGAAAGGAAATTCTATTTCCACATAATTTTTAAATATTACAAATGTGCCACATACAGTGGCATCTTCCAAAGGTCATTCACTTGAGTCTTTGTAAAGAAGGTATGGTGGATTCCATTTTGTTGCTAGCTAAGATCTGATTCACCTTTATCCCATAGCAGTAGAAGTTGCTGGACGTAATCAGGGGTGTTATCAGCTCTGACTTTTATTGCTGCTGCATAGCAAACCAGGCAATAAAGAAAACTGTAAATGAAGGATTTATTCTTTGCAGGGATATACCTCATGCTTGGAAGATTAATGAAGAATTCCTGGTTCACTGTTTACTAAAGACACCTCTGTTCTATAGTATTTTAATTGTAAATCCCTTATTTGACATCCTAACTAATGGTTCCTGCTGAATTAATAAAAGCGACATATTAACTTTAAATCCCAGATAAAGTAAAGATTGCTGTTTTAATATCCCATCCATATCCTTTATCTTTCTACAGGGGCTTTCAGGCCAGTAGTTTTAATAACATGCATGAATGAAGATGCTCTTTTTTAACACAAATGGTGGCAAAGAGTTTTTCCTTTATATTAGCAGGCAATCAATTCCAATAGCTTTTTAATGCTTTCTTAAAGAATCAATTTTAAAGCAGAAGCTCTTCAGGGGACCCTCTTAAACTTCTTCACAGCCAGTTTCCTAATTTTCTATTACAATGCAATCTAAAGCAGCTACAAAAATAATGCAGATAATGTTTGCTGGGTAATGATTTCCAATTTCCCCATTCCGTGTACCCTGTTATTAGGAGGATCATCTTAGCTGTGTAAATTAATTTTCAATTCACTTCAGGGGAACATTACAATGATTTATTCAGCACCGGTGCTGAAGAAAATGTTGGGAGGATTTTAGCAATCTGAGAAATAAAATCAATTTCTTCTGATTATCACTGTCTTAAAAAATGGGACAACAAAAGGCTCACAGGAATATGTTACAGGTTAGCATACACCCCACAGGAGCAGTCAGTGTGATCCTGAGTGCAGCTACCTGCCCAGTTAGGGCAAACAAAATGTCTCAGACTTGCCGATTTCTCCTCATGCTTCAACGTTTTGAAAGGACTGAACAGATTCTAGGATTCTTTATGCAATATACAAAACAGCAGATCAACTTTTCAGTCACTAAAACCATCTCTGATCAGAGAAGAACATGCTTGTTGTAAGTTAGACAAGGAGGAGACTGTTTCAAAATCAGCTGTATTATTGGTAATGGCACCCAAGATTTGGGAGAGTTTCAGACTAGGAAGAATTTCCAGTTTGGCAAATAAAGGATTTGCTGTATGGTAAGTAGCTAGTGCTCAAGGGGATTTATACCAAAGTGCTCATACACTGTCACGCTCGTACCAAATTAACACCTGTAAGTACACATAGCAACTGAAATCTGAATGTTTGGTTATTTTAATTTAGCTGTTGCATTTTAAAAAGTGAGATTTATGTCAGCTCACTTTGATCACAGGAGAAAAATCTGACCCAAGTGAGAGTCCTCATGGAGAAAAGAGAAAGAAGTAGAAAAAATTTGGAGTCAATACCTCTGACTTATTTAGGTACCTGTGAGTCAAGCTCTGGCCTGACGAATTCTCTCCAGTCATTGTAAAGAGAGCCTGAAGTGATTACTATGGACAAAATGGCAGATTTTGATGTAGAAGATATTTACATTTAAATTGATAATATGTTTTGCAGTGATATCTATGATGTTACAGAAATTACCAGTAGTTAAAGCAAGAGATCAAAGGGAAATATTATTTTTCATGTGAAAAACTTTGAAAGGCCAGTTGAAATCCCACAAGGTTGTCAGCATCAACATGGAAGAACTGCAATTTTGCTTACTACACTTTTTAAATTAAAGCAAATTTATTACAAAATAGAAACTTGTGAAATCGGTTGGAGGTTTTAGGGATGACCACATTCAATTACAGGAGAAGAACAACCAATCAGTTTTCAACTATCAAACTGAAGATTGCCACTTTCTGTGGTTATGGTGGTAGGAAGGATACCCCAAAGATAATAAATAGCATAAAAGCAATTGGTCATGGCCCCAAAGGAATTTTTAAATGTAATTGTGATCTGTCACTATTGCTAGTGTTCCCACACATCATCCACTACAAAAATAGTATTGACCTATAACTATTGGTGTCTTATTTGGAGCTGAAGGAAGCTTGATTTCAGTGAGAGCTGTGAAAGATCAAGACGGACGTTTTGAAAGTCCATTGCAGCAGTGCCTTCCAGAATTTTTCTTCCACATTGGTAACATATTGGAAACCTGAAAATGAGTTGTCTTTTTTTTGTCATAGGAAACATTAAGTATATTGGAGTTATCATGCTTCCAGCATGCTAGTAGAATTGTTGTCAAATTAAGTTTTTAACTGCATACTGGCAGGGAGTTGATCTTGCATTATTTATTAAAAATAAAACAGTAAGGAAGAATACACACTGATAACAAAACAGCAAGTGAAGATACTGTCTTGTACGGTATAACTATAGGTTGCCTGATTAATAAGAAACTGAAGACTTTTCTGAGTATATGACTGAAAATAAACAAAAATAAAAAGAAAACTATTTTATTTCAGTATTAGTCATAGTCAATTGCCTGATTCCAGTGGAATGTGACTTATCTTTAAAATGGTTTCTCAGCTTCAGTGGATAAAACTAGTAGTCTAAGTTTGTAACTATAAAAACACTCAAAAGGTTTTGGACCTTTACATTTGAGGATTTAGAGTGCTCTATGGATATCTGAACAAACATTCTGAATCAAACCAAGTGAAGCTCTTATTAGCTGCACAGCTTTTCTCTGTAGAGGGTCTTAGGAAAGTGCATATGAATAGGACAACCATATTGTGATACATTACCTGAAATATTAAAGCTTTTGACAATAAGCCATTCAAGGACATCTTGTGGAAGAGTCTATATTTGATAGACTGAAAGATCTAAATACTTTCTGTGTCCATATAAACTTCTGTCTCCCATGACACCCTGTTCCAAAGAGGTCTGCTGTTTCAAGCAAGATGTAATTAAGCAATATTCCCTTTTTCTATTTCAAACTTTTCCTCTAATTATTTTATTCTGGTCCTCCGAGTCATTTCATCACAGAAAGCAATGTGTAATTGCTCACTTCTTACTTTACCATGTTTGTTATTATTTTATTCTCCTTCATATTTATCCCTCAGGTTGGAAAATACTGGTCATTTTAACCTCTTCTGTTCCAAAGCTATTCCAAATCTTTGATTATCCATATTGCTCCTCTTGACACCATTTTTGCTTCTCAATAACTAAAACCTTATTATTAAGTAAAGGGAAGCTAAAACAAAGAGAAGTAAAACAATTTACTTAAGCTTTCACAAATTCCTGATCAGTGCACAAGCTCCTATTGTACTTTAAATTATGTTATTCCTACCTTAGCAATTATTAGCATTGTACTTTATTTGTATTTTCTATAGACAAATGAAGTTCGACATATATTCTCACTTTTAAGAGCAGTACTGGAGAGAGCATTTCTTCTTTACTTGTAAATTAAAGTAATAGATGAATTAAATTTCATTATCCTGACTTCCTTTGACAGTGTCAATAACATGAGAAATTCAGAAGGGAATTAATTTCGCTGAAATCTTTCTAGGCACCGAGTGCCTCTCTCTCGTCAGTGCTAGGTGTCTACTGCTTCCTTTACAGTCAGTGGAGAGAAAGAGGGACATCTCTGGAGAGCTATTCATCCCATTTTAAGAGAGATGTTTGTGTTATGTGGTCTGAATTGGTCCCTAGAGGATGGGAATAATTGCACTATGGAGGTCCCTCTCTTTATTCCTCTAGGCTCTCTCAATCATTGATAGTAAGTAATAACTTCCTTTGATTAAAATAGGAACTTTCAGAAAACTAATTAGATGAAATGACTCCAATTCTTAGTGTCTAGGTTTGTAGGGGAGAGACAACAAAATACAACAAATACTGTGATTCAGTGTCTTCAGGGGCAGCAAGATGCAGTTAAATAAAGTGGATGAGGAAAGACTCCCTTTCTCCCTGAGCTCCCACTCCCTCTCAGAGGAGAAAGGGAGTCTTTCCTCTCTGTGCAGTGTCCCTCCTCTTGCAGTGTGCAGCCCTTCTTTCCAGGCTGCTTTAACCACATATTTTAGCAATACATCCAGATTAGATTGCTCCCTACCTCCTTCCAGGAAACACATTGCAGCGGCAAAGGAGATCCTCTTAAAATGGTAAAGAGGGTACTGAAACATGTCCTCCTCCACCAGTCTCCACCACTCCTTCCCCAGCCTCTTGCAATTTCCTCGGTTTTCCTTTCATGTCAGCAAAACAAAGAAATCATTTTTAGCAAGGCTCATCCACAAGTTGGCAAGGATAACATTCTTAAATATCACAGTGCTATTACGATAAGCACAGCACATTCCAGGCAGAAAACCTGCAGATTATGACAACCTTCAGTAAGTATGGATGATATTAAAAGTTAGAATTTTTTTTTATTTTTTTAGCACCCAAAAAACCATTAGCAAGCCTGTCAAAAAAAGAACAGCATATCAGGATTTCAAATAAAAGAAATGAAAAATCCATTTATGAATACTTATCTCCCAGATCCTTTCTGCATCTTAAGCAGAAAATGATATATCCTGACTCCAGAAATAGTTACCATATTTGAATATCTGAGCTGTAGAAAAATACCAGAAATATATATTTTTTAATTTTCTTTAAGTTTTATTTCAGAATATAAAGGTGTAAAAGGAAAAAAAAATATTAAAAATCTATATAATGGTCTGATCCCCTTTCAGAAAAACAATTATGCCCTCTTCATTACTCCAGCAAAGTCCAGTCTAGTCATAATCAAAAAACATTCATTCTGTTCTAGATACAAATAGGATTTGTATATGTTCTGGTTTTGTTTAGCAAGGGGGGGGCCTAAGGTGGTAGCTTCTGTAGGAAACTGCTAGAAGTCGCTCCCCTTTGTTCAGTGGACTCGGCCGGGCCTAGGGCGGACCTGCTGCTGGCCAAGGCCAAGCCAATTGGTAGCAGAATGTCCCGTGATAACGCCTCTGCGATAAC
>WHYT01015370.1:72884-82884 GCA_009806455.1 Tetrax tetrax
CTGAAGCTTTCATCAAGCGTAGACTATGTCATCTTGGTGTACAAGGGAACACCAGATGAATCAGCAGTGTGAGAATGTGTTAAAGCTTTTGAGAAACGTCTCCTGGTCAGTCTAGAGGAACAAGGGAAAATGCTATTAAGGTAAAACTTCATGCCGATTTAATGATTCATTCTTTTTTTTTTTTTTTCTAAATATCATTGCATTTAACCAAATTATATCCAGTTAATGAAAAATAAGTCTGTATATAAAGACACTTAAGATCCTAAAATCAATGAATAACCAACGATGCAAATTATACTTATGTTGTTTTTCAGTCACTAACCAGTCCAATGGGGTCTGCCTTCAGAAACCTTGATGCTGCGTCTGTGAGGTAAAAACAACTGTTCACCAACGAAAGTATGCCAAGTTGTCCCTAAAGCAAGGTACATTTCAGACAGAGGAAGGAGAAAAGAATGTAGGAAAAATGAAGCACAGTAGTAAACACTGTCTCTCAGAATGTATTTTCTTTTATGTCTAACTGTTAGTGTGATCTGCTGTTGAATGGGATTTAGGTTTTATTTTGTGTTTATTTTCTTACTCATAACCATTATCTATTTCAATAACGCTTATTCTTTGAAGTAAAGTTATCTAGAAAGCACAAGTATGTTATTTATAGCAAAATAAACCACAACAAAATAAAATATATTTTAACAATGCTGCAACATTTTTAATTCTTTCACTCACATTTTGACATAACTCCATAAAATAAACCCTCATAAAGGTGAACTTAGTGAAAAAGTTGTAACTGAATCTGCATGATTTAAAAATAGTAAAAAAATAATAATCTGAAATAAATATGCCATTTTATAACTACAAATCTCACCAAAATCCAACTACTTACTATATCCCCTTCAGCATTTTTCTAAATTAAAAGGAACATTATAGCCTGCAATTATCTTTCTTCTTTCAATAAAAATAAGTATTAAAAAAAATAACTTTTCAAAAGTATTTGTAAGCACATCTCAGAATGGTATCTTTTTTCTTAAGGTCTCTTCAAACCTCACTATTTTTCTTTAAGAAAGTCAGATTGGCACAGATATTTTAGTATGGAAAACTTCTGGCAAGCTAATTGTAAAGGACGCATAGGCTGACTTTATTTTCCTATTTTCTCTGCAAACTAAGATCACAACATGCCAGACTGGAGATGATAGCCATGAATTCCTGTTCAAGAATATTTCAAAGGAGCAGCATCAGTGACTTGTGTCCTGTCTACACTGAGCTTTTTATTTTGCCTTAAAATGCTATTACTTAAGGACTTTCTCCTATCCTATATGCTGAATCAATTATTTCCTCTTCTAATAAAATCTGTCCCAAATAATTCAGGACCTGTGTTTTGCAATGCTCAATGAACTAACAGAAGTGCAACTGATGTGCAAGTAGATTAGATTTAATAATAGAAGCATATGTCCAGAGTCTGCTAACAGTTTTCTCTGGTTTGACAAGATCAAAACATTAGACATAATCATGTTTTTGTGCAAGCTTTACACAACAGAAGCATTTTGTCATTAAAATTACAGTTTGTATTTGCTCAAATTACAGCAATATCACAGCTGTGTTTTACGAGAACATGCATAAATTCCTTGCAGCCATTTTGGGTGGATTGACAAATGTCGTATTTCCATTTTTCTTTAGAATGAAGCTGTTACAGATGATTTTCCATTTTTATGTGTATAAGATAAAAAAAAAAAACCAAGATAAAAAGCCTTACAGTATTAAAATGAAGCACTATGAAGAACAGTTTTGGTTTATTAGTCTTGGGTCTTTTAATGTTTTTGTTTTCCATGGACCTTATTCAATTATGTTCTCGTTCTTAATGTCATTTCAGATGCAAAGTAAATGGAAGGTGTTTTGTAGCACAAAGACCACTCAATTAGTATCTGTGCATTGTAAAGAAAGTGGCTTGTTTTTCATATGTTGTTACTATTGCCACTATCTTTTTTGAAGAAAAACACCAGAACAACAAAGAACAAACCAACCTTAAAGGCTGTGTGCTCTTGCCTTGTTTTTACTGCAGACTTCATGATGGTGTTTAGTGGCTAGAATATGGCACACTGAGAACAGTAGTGCTAAATTACCTTGACCTTTATAATATTCTTAATTTTGGTTGGCTACTCATTCCACTCATCAACATTTACAGCCATACCCATTTCTGCAGAAGGCAGAGCTAGGTACTAAAATGGAAAATGTCAAATGCTCCTGTACTCCAAGGACATGCTAGACATTTAAATTCTCATACTTTATTATCATAGCAAAAGCCTGCAACAAGAGTAGGAAATAACTTTACATTACTCTGCACACATGACAGATGGCAACAAAGACGACAAATGGCACAAGCCAGCCTGTTATGACTTTAAGATGTTCATTTTGTGGTTACCTTCAGATGCTGCTCATCCTTTCTCAGATGAGTCATAAATGACGGAGTCATTGAAAGTGATTGCCGGTCTGTACGTGCTCTGCTCATGCTCCTGCAGTCAAACCTGGAAGCCACTGTGCAGAATCTCCTAGTGAGACTGTACCTGCCGCACGCTGGTTACTCTGGCACTTCTGGACCTGTCTGCAATTACACTCTGCTTCAAATGCAAATACCATTTCACTTGCACTTTCCCATCCACTTGTCTCTCTAATTCTCAGTTTTTAACTTGTTTTCTTACCTTCAGCTTCATCTTTTAAAGCTCACCTTGTTTCTTTTCCTCCTCTCATTTATTTACACTAAAATTCTGGGGCCACATTCTAGCCAAAATGAAATAGCTTTAGTGACATTATGCATGTGTCACAAGTTAGAGTAGGAAAAAATGACATGGGAAGAATAAATAGCAGAATATTTTATGCAAAACAGAAATTAAAATAACACATATGATTTCAATATCCTGATTAGCCAAACACTTAGGAAGATAGTAACTTGAGATAGTAAAACACACAGTAACATAGATAGCAAAGACTATTCCTGCCCAAAAGAAGATACAGCAGAAAGATTTTAAATTACATTGGGTTTAAAAGTTTCCTATAGATTGCAAGTAAGGAAAACATTTTTGTGCACCTCCCTCCTCCCCTCAAAATGCCAAATGTAGGCACTGAACTCTAATGATGAAGTCAACATAAAAAGACAAGGGGCCAACAGTGTATCAAATTCAGCCAGGGGGCAGTGTGGCTTATAATTAACTGTTTGATCTAGTTAGTTATTTATTTTTAATGGTCACCTTGTTTGTGATACCATGAAAAAGTATTAAAGTGGAAATAAACCTCTGTAATTTATCTTGCTGCATTAGAGAATGCAAACTCTGTATCAAGGTACTCTGTCTCTTACTCAGTCTCTGTCAGATCAGTACATTATTTCCCAGTCATCTTGATAAATAATATCTTAGCAGATAAAACCAGATGAATGTGCAGGTCCTATTATGAGTTCCTAAGATTTTCACGAAAAAACAAACCTCAAGCAGGGAAAAATTGTCAGACGAAGTTCACCTTAAATAATGAAGTCTGTACCATCACTGTAAGTGTCACTACATCCAGTTTTAACTTAAGGTGCCATTGCAGTGCATTATGTTGTATTTTGTGAAAAAATACTGTGTTTATACATTTATGCTGTACAGAAATGCAAATACCCTTTGTACAGATACAGACAGTGCACATATAAGCTCATGTACCCTTATGTGTGCAGTTATAGAATCCCAGAATGGTGGAGATTGGAAGGGACCTCTGAAGGTCATCTGGTCCACCTGCTCAAGCAGAGCCACTTACAGCTGGTGGCCCAGGACCATTTCCAGCTGGGTTTTTAATATCTCCAAGAATGCAGACTCAACAACATCTCTGGGCAATCTGTGACAATGCTTTGACATCCTCACAGAAAAAAAAAAAGTGTTTCCTGATATTCACAGGGAATCTCCTGTGTTTCAGTTTGTGCCCATTGTCTCTGGTCCTGTCACTGGTCACCACTGAAAAGAGGCTGACTCTGTTCTCATTGTACCATTGCACTTTCCCTTCAAGTATTTATATACATTGATAAGATCCTCCTGAGCCTTCTCTCCCTGGGGCTGAACAGCCCAACTCCCTCTATCTTTCCTCATAGGAGAGATACTCCAGTCTGTTCATCATGTTTACGGCCTTTTGCTGGAGTATCTCCAATATGTCCATGTTTCTCTTATACTGGGGAGCCAGAACTGGACCAAGTGCTCCAGATGTGGCCTCACCAGTGCTGAGTAGAGAAGAAGGACCATCTCCCTCAACCTACTGGCAATACTTTGTCTGATGCAGCCCAGGATAAAACTCACCTTCTTTGCTGCAGGGGACCCATATTCAACTTGGTGTCCACCAGGATTCCCACATCCTTTTCTGCCAAGCTGCTTTCCAGCTGAGTGGCTGCCTGCATACATATGTGCATGAGGTTGTTCATCCCCAAGTGAAGAACTTTTCCCTTCTCCTTGTTGAATTTCATGAGGTTACTTACTTTATCTGACTGCCTTACCATAGTAATTACACGTACAAGTAACCACCAAATCTGGCATGTAACTTTTCAGCAAATTAATGGCTAAGTTATTAAATAGCAGAATAATCGTATTTGTGAAGGTGATGTCAAACATGATGAATATGTAATTTGTCTGAATGGTATGTACTAGGGATTTGCGGCCTGACCACCCTAGTTTGTGATCTTAACAACTTTAACAAACTAAGCAAAGTTAAATCGATTTGTTGTTTTCCTATGGAAAACAGAGAGTGCTATTTTATTTTAGCAGAGGATCTGATCTAAACAAAGTTTGGCAAGCAATATCTTAGGCAATATGTTTCCATTGAGTAAATGTTCAGGCATTTTTTGGATTAATTCTTCCCTCGTGCACCAGTTTTACCATCTACATATCCATTGATTCAACAGAATCATGTTTGTGTAAAATCAAGATTAACCATGAGAAAATCAAGGTTTATCTGTCATTGTGTTAACCGAACTTTTTTTTGCTTGTTACAGGGCAGTCACTTACATAAAAGCAATAGCTTTGCCCCTATTAAACACACAATAAAGCCTTTCACAAGCATACAGCATTAGCCAAATTGTCTTAACCGTGTCAAGTGTTTACATTAGGCTTATGAAAGCTTTCGTTTCATTCTGAGCAATGTATTAATCTTCATTTCTTCTCTGAAACCATTATGTGCATGGTCAAATAGCTGCTGTGTCCCACCCCAGGGGATGAAGAAAGTGGATCTTGACAAATACCAAGGAGGGAAGTGTGTTAGGATGTACAAAATTTATATGTCTTGCTGTTGTCTAAGATTGGCTCAGAGGAGATTCCAGTTTTGCAAAATGGTTTGTGGTGTAGAATATGATAAGCTACTCAGTTCAGGTTTTCTCATTTAAACACAGATCATATCTGCATTATATTACAGCTGTATCTAGTTCTGTAATGTACTGAGAAAATCACTGGTAGAGTAAATCTTGAAGGACTCAAATAGTATTACACTTTTATTGCAATGTCTCTTCCGAGAATCAGCATAAGTATTTCTTATTGAACGAAGGTGTTCCCTTTAGATGGAAGAGATGCAGATATTCAAGCAGTGAAATATATATCACATTTATCCATAACTTTTCTAAATATTGTATCCTGTCTTATGGTAAGTGACTTTTAAACTTCCATCCTTGGTTTAATATTGAAAGTAGAGAAGCAAGAATGAACCTAGGGTTGAAACTAGCTCTTACGTGGAAAGCAAAGCAAACACTTGGCATATGTCATACAACATAAAAACTATACAGATAGTCACTTCAGGAAAAGTGAGTAATCTTGCAGAACTGACAGAGAGTATGGCTAGGTCCCATGTGAAATTATGGTACTAACTACAAAGAACTAGTTGAAGTACCTACTATGTCACACTTTCTATAATACCTCCTTTTCCCAGACTTCCCCAGAGAGAACAGTCTTATTTATTCCCTCAGTATTTATCTGTAGGAATAATAATTTGAAACATTGAGCTAACAATATTAACTTGTCAAAGCAGCCTTTGTTAGAAGTAGCCTTCTAATGATGAAAGAAACTTTAGCCCTCTAATAGCCTTTCAACTCTATTAAAGATTTTTTTTTTCCCTGTTTCTTGCTTTCTGGGGAAAAGCATTCATCCAGTCTTTTTGTAAGCTCAGTTTGTTCTCTCCAAATCTCCTCTGACGCATATAAGAAGAGAAACAAGAAAAAGAGCAGCAACAAGAGATTTTTCTACTCTTTCATACTGTGTTCTGTGAAAAACCTTGGAGAAGAGTGAAGAATTTCCACATCTATAGAAAAAGAAGATAGGTACTGAGGGGCAAATGATGTATCAAAATCTCCAGAGGTAAAATAAGCTGGTGGCATGTGTAAAGGGTGAAGTTCTAAGCATTACCTTCAGTTAGTGATTGAGGAGGGAGGTGGTTGGTTGGTTGGTTTGGTTTTCTTAAAAAAAAGGAAAATGTACTAGTGAATCACCCACTGTCTCTGCCAAGGGCCCATCTGAGGACAATTTTCAATTACAAGTCTTAATCTCCCAAATGCTTATTTCCTTACAACTTTGAATGTATCTCCCTACATCTTCGTCTTCCTGAACAAACATCTGTGTTGTCTGCTTCTTTCCACCTCTTTCTACCTCCACAAATGAGGACTTCACCTGTAAGCTAAACACTCACCCACCACAGTTTCCTGGCACTTTCCTGTGTGTGAGGTGGAAAGAGACCACGTAGAGTCACAGATACTAACAGTTAGTACATGGCTTTGGTCCCATGTGCAGGTGGGTTTCTTTCAACTCAGGGATGAAGGCTGTTATCCCTGCTTGTATCTTATGTGCTGTTGCTCCTATCGTCTGAGGTCATGAACTTCTTCAGAAGGAGAGTTTCCACAGTCTGTTGCACAGTTTTCCTCTGAGGCAGGCACTAGTAATTAGTAATGGAGGGTGATCAGATATGGACATGTAAAGGGAAGGGAAAGAATTAAGGAGCTAAAACTGGGGAGACTTGAGAGAAGTGAGAGGGAGATTCTTACTGAAATTTGTACAATTTGTGTCTCCTGGATCTTCCAGTAATAGTAGCTCTGAGAAAATGCAGCAGCATTATGCAAATAAATATAGATGCAGACGTTCACATTAGAAAGGGACAGAAGTTAATAAAAATTCAAAGTTGAGGCAAAATTTTATTTCTTATTTACTGTAAAAGTGACTTTTGGCTGTTTTCACACTTCCTATGTCCTAGGTCAGGCTTTTTTTTTTTTAATACTGAAATTTGTCAGTAAAGCCAAAGATCATTACTTAAGTCATAAATAAATAATCTGATCAATCTCCTTATATGAACTGACAAAACTGGAAAGGTAGAAGCACTTGCTGATAGACTGACTGAAGTTGGAAAAGGTTTAAAGAAACTCTTAGGTGCACTAAACCAATGATGCTCCCCTCTCCTTTACAGGCAACATGGGTCCAGGGTCTGCCTCTTAGACCTCCACAGAAGGTGACTAAGGAAAACAAATATTTATAAACCACAGAGGGATCTGCTAAACCTCTAAAGGAGTCGCAGCTCCATCAGAAAAAAAAAAGCAAAATGTCCCAAATCCAAAGATGGAAATAACCTCCACTAAGTAATCAGATCAGATGGAAATGGAAATATAGTTTGATATTAAAAGCAATATTCGGCTAACAGCAGGCAAAAACCAATATAAAGCTGAAGAGATACATGGTTAAAATAAAAACTAAATTCTCAGAATGTGAATGTTTGAGATCCTGTCAAGAAAACTGTGACAAAGGGGAAAGAACTAATTTTGAATCACTTAGCATTTGTTTAAAGGAATATTACCTGCTTTCACTGCTGTGAAAACACAAATCACTGAATGAGAGCCATTAGGATATTAAATGTATTTTAAGTGCAGAGACTAGTTATTTTTCGAGCTTTTCCCTCCCTCACATTAAAAACTGGTCAATGAAGTGCTCAGCTAATCGGATAAAATCCATCGCCGGTGGTTCCATGTAAGTGTTGACCTTGTGATAAAACTAGAGAGTATAACACAGAACTTTGCTCATAGGCAAAAATTCAAATTATACTTTGAGGCAAATACCCTAAAGAAATAAATGACCTCAGCACAGGATCTCCCCTGACTTGGCAGTAGGTTGTATCTCAGAAGCCTCACAACCAGAAAACAGGAAACTGGCATCTTCTGGAAGTGTCAAAAACCAAAGACAACAACTAGGGCAAGCAGCCAAGCGAAAATGAGAGAAGCTAATTAGAAGGAACATTAAAGTCCTTCTAGGACACCTACAATTCTACATTTTTTCTTTTTAAAAAAAAATTTATTTATGCCAAGCAGTGTCAGTACATGAGTCTACAACAACAGTTCTATGTAGAGTAGGTCAGAAAAATGTAAGGATTTATCACATCAGTTAGCAAGGCAGATTCAGACTCAAGAGCTAACTACAGGTGATGTTACGTAATAGTATAATAGGAAGAGATGGACCACAACAGCTTTTGTTATCCTTATTCTATAACCAACAATATATTTCTGCTGCTAATCTAAGACTGGATGCATATGGGAGAAATTGATTGTTATTGCACAGTGGGATTTAAACAGCTTATGAATAAAAATATTTATTTACCATCTTTAGCATGGGAAAGAAAGAATACTATACAAGGATGTTGATTCTGTTTAAAATAGCAAATGTTTGCAAATGTAACTTTTAGAGTTGCTGATAATAAAATTCCCAAAATCTTGGGGAAATATAAAGTTTTATGGAGGATGATTTGTAGGAAAGAATGGTAGGTGTTCTATCTAAGACTGATTTTTCTCTGCAGAAGGAGTGGTCTAAGAAAATGAAATGAAAAGGAGATGCTCAGCTAGCATAAAATCACTGAAGATATGACTGGTCTAAATGTAAGAATGCTATAATTGAATTAGGACTAAAAGAAAAAAAGAAACAGTGAATACAATAACTTTATGTTTCATAAGAAGACACTATGGCATCTGAACAAATACAGACATAGATTAATGACAGCCTATACTCCTATATTTCAGTGTATCAGTTCAAATAGCAAGCACTGATTTTAAGAAAATGCTATGAAAAATTAATTTTTGATCAAAACCACCATCTCATAAGAAAATAAAAGACATATGAGATGATGGTTGGCACAAGAAGAAATTTTATGTGTTGCAAACTTAAGAAAAAAATACAAAAAGATTTCAATTATGCTAATTCCTAGATAGTTTTTATTTGAAAAAAAAATCAATAATATTAAAATTTATATATATAAGTGCACAGGCAAAAAAAAAAAAAAAAAGCACCATTATCTTGGGAGAAATGCGTAGATTTGCATTTGAAGACATAATTTTTACAGATGAGATATATTAGACTATTAAAATAGGCAGATACACTCTGATGCCAGTAAAGGATAGCATAAAGTTTGAGAGTGGAAGTTCTACATCCTAGGAGGGAAAAATTAATCCTGTTTTAAAAGATTCTTCCTTTTATTCCCACCCTGTTGCAAAAAAGATTTTATGCAGTACTATATACACAATTTCATGACCATGAAAACATTAACAGCCACAGATAATAAAACTAATACTCTTCTAAATGATCACTACAGCAAATGTTGAATAGAATGTAATCAAATGTAACTGTTTGATGAACAACAATATGGCAGAGTCGCGTTTTCAAAGTGCCTGAAAGACAGTTTTTAAAAGATGTTTATATGCATAAATGTTTCATGCATTGTTTCAAAGCATTTTGGAAGTTTTGTTTTGGGGAATTTTGGGTTTGTTTCTAGAAGTTTTGGGTTTTGGAAATTCAAGCTGCTGCAAAACTGTGTATCTTCACCTTGTTACCAGAATTATAGAAACACATCCCATGCAAAGCTCAGAGATTATGCCTTGGGTAAACTCACTTTGTAAATCCATTAAATTTTTCAAATAATTCCATATATTTCAAAGACATAGGGGAAAATATCTCAATCCCCAGAACACAAGAAGAAAATTATATTTTAA
>WHYT01015370.1:87884-175366 GCA_009806455.1 Tetrax tetrax
TTTCCATAAAAGAGAGTGTTACTTACTGTGGTGGTTTATTATTTAGATATCACTTATGCCTGTAGCTAAAGTACCCCTCATCCATAAAGAGCTAATTTGCCAACAAAAGATATTTCTAGGCAAAAAGATTAAGGATCTGAGAATGCCTAGTCCTAATACCCAGTAAAAGGTATTTCCTCACGTATTCATCTAGCTTCCTATATTGAGACACGGTACTGGCTTAAAATTCTTTTTTAGATATTCCTCAGATCTCCAGAATCAACTCCAAAATTTAGGCAGCTTGGCAAGGAAGGAAAAAAAGTAAAAGAGGAAAAATAGAAAAGATGGAGCAATAGATTCTGTCTAGAGAAGCTATAAATAGACTAAACATTTATTACTTCTTCTTTCTATGAGTAATCCCAGTTCAGCCTACAGCAGCCATTCTAGAGGGTACTGACACAAAGGTATGAACCATTTACTGAATGCTTGTCCATAATAATTAATTAAAATTTAAATCAGTCCTGAACTCCATAAACATTTGTGTTTTCCATATAATAACTGGTACAAAAATACATTTGATCTTCCCCAGTATTCACTCTACCCCGTGAGTGATGCTAAATTGTTTAAAATGTTCTTCCTAAGTTGCATATTTACACAGTTGAGCTCACGAGTCAGACATTTCCATTATTGTTCCAAAGTAATTGGATTCAGCTCCCTCTTAATGATGTTGAGATAGCTGCATTTTCTTCCTTCCTGTTTGTAAATCAGAGAGGGAGAACTAAAACCAACCTGGAAGGAGTTGTTAGATCAGTTCACTACGACCCTTAAGCTCTGGAGTGCTCATGAACAGTGGCTAGCAGAACTGAGTCTTTGATTTTGATGCAGTTCATCATTGTCACACTTGTGAAAAAGTTGACAAAAACCCATACAAATGAATTTTTTAGATTCCATCTCAGCGTATGCTCCCTTTGATGAAGAGGGGAGCACAGCCTTGACAGAGACTTAAGATAAATCAGTGTCTTGTACACCCAGCTTTGTTTATGTATCTTCATTAGGCTGATAATTTCCATGTGTAACTTCATGAGAACCCTAATTAAAAAAGTTAGACTTTTAACTTACAGAGTATGTTAATCCCTTTAATGCTGTTGGAGTCTATTGAGTTTTACTTTAGGTACAAATCTGGCTGTTTTGGAATTAAATTTCATCTGGAGAGCTAGTAAGGAAAAAAAAAAAGAAAAAAAGAAAAAGAGCATCCAATGTACAATAGATGCAAATAATCACAGCCAAAAATGTGTTTTGTACAACAGCTTAGGCAACTATCAATTCCTTGGAGCCTGTCTGTGATTGCTTGCTGCTAATCATCATCAGGTCATACTTGTTCTCTTCCGCTTTGAAAATAATGAAGTACAGCAAATTATTTTCATATTATAAGTCTATGTCAGCATCATACCTTTCCCCCTCGAGCTGAGCAAGGCGATGTTTGTTTTTATCTGACTCTTGAATACAGTGCTCCAAGATCATTATTTGTACAGAAGGCTTTACATAAATCAAAGTTTTCTACTGTGTGCTTTTTGTTTGTCCATTTCTTTTATCATTATCAAAGCAGCAGAGCTTTGGATTAATGCATCATCACAAAGCAAAACAATTTGTGCTCCAGTCTTTGAAAATGCCAGGGCCTCTGCATTCCTTTTTGCTAGTAAATTGATAAAAATATAACCACTTATAAATAAAATAATCAGTATGTGGGGCTTTGCTGATGGTCTTCCTATGGGATAGAAAATGGAAGCCAGACTTAGATATTTCTGTAGCATGGCCTGTGTATTTGCAAGAAATGTAGAACACAGTCCTGTGATTCCCTGCACAGAGTCAGACTCGAGCACTCCAGGAATCCACCTTCTACATGGAAGCTTGCTCTCCAAACTTTTTCTCAAGGTCAAACTACTTCAGCCGTATCCGACTCTTCTCCTTGGGAAATCCCTGCCTCTAAGATTTTCTTTCCCTACTTCTGTCATTCCCACATGCAAGTCCCGTTTCCTGGTGCTTGAAGTCAAGCACACGAGAAAGCTTAGTCAGCTGCATGGACAAGATTCTGTTCCAGCTTGCAGTGGTTCTAATTATTTTAGCAGTCAATTGTATGAAGAAATGTAACTGCTCTTTTTACATTGATCGTGCATAAAGGTGTGTCCTGCGGGGAGGGTTGAAGAGGGAACAGTAAGAGACAAAGACATTATGAACCTTGGCTTCAAGCAGTAGTGTAGCAGAAAATAAAATGCCGAGGAAACTCAATCACTTCCAGGAATAACGTTGAAGATGGTGAATGCTCTTTAACCTGTGTTTAGCTTCTTTTTGCTGTGTGTTCTGATTTTGTTTAGTAAGGGGGGCCCTAAGGTGGTAGCTTCTGTAGGAAACTGCTAGAAATCGCTCCCCTTTGTTCAGTGGACTCGGCCAGGCCGAGAGTGGACCTGCTGCTGGCCAAGGCCGAGCCAATTGGCAGCAAAATGTTCCGTGATAGCGCCTCTGCGATAACGTATTTAAGAAGGGGAAAACAGAAAAAAAAAAGTAGAGAAGATGTGAAGCAGCTGAGCGGGGGCAGAGAGGGGGAGGCATGAGCCCTGTGGGCCTTGCAGGCCTCACCCTCTGGCCTCCCACTGGGTGGCCGTCTGGGCCCAACTCGGCCCAGCCCGGCTGCAAGAAATGGAGAGGAGATGAGAAGTGAATGGGATGTAAAAAGGATCCTGAGAGGCGTCTGCCAGCCTGTTGTGAAGAATTTTTCTTGTGAGGAATGGCTGCGGACGCCAAGGTCAATGAAGAAGGAGAGGGAGGAGTAATGCGGCTCCTGGCCAAGATTCCCCTGCAGCCTGTGGTGATGACCATGGTGGAGCAGGTTGTCCCCTGCAGTCCATGGAGGTCCACGGAGAGGCAGTGATTCACCTGCAGCCTGTGGAGGACCCCACGCTGGGGCAGCCGGATGCCTGAAGGAGGCTGTGGCCCATGGAGGGCCCACTGGGGCAGCTGTTCCGGAGGGACTGCACTCTGTGGAAGAGCTGACCCACGCCGGAGCAGTTTCATGAAGGATTGTGGTCCATGGGAGGGACCCCACGAAGGAGCAGGGGAGGAATGTGAGGAGTTCTTCCCCCAGTGATGAAGCAGCGGCATGAAACAACGCATGATGAACTGACCGTGACCCCCATTCCCTCTTCCCCCCTGTGCCACTCGGTGGATGGAAGGTAGTAATGTTAAGCTCGGGAAGAGGGAGGGGTGGGGAGGAGGTTCATCTTGTTCTCTGTCTCATTCTCCTGCCAGTTTTAGACTCCCCAAGTCGAGTCTGTTTTGCCCATGATGGTAACTTTAAGGATTTCTCCCTGTCCTTATCTCAAACCTTGAGCAGTTTTTCCTTATGTCATCTCTCCCTGTTCTCTCGGAGGGTGGGGGAGCGAGAGAGAGACTGCGTAGTCTAGTCCTGTTCGGGGCTGAACTACGACACTGTGGCTTCAACAAGATGTCATTCAGCTCTATACATAGCAAGAAATAAAGCACTTCTACCTTTTAATATTCCACTACGTAACCCAAACCTTTGTTTGTAACTAGTTACCTGTACCAGAACTACATGAAAGCATGTAATCATGTAAATGAGCACTGAAATGCACTGAAAGAACAAGCTAAAAAAAATATAATTGTAAAGTTGTTTGTAAGATCTCAGTTGTATGACAAGCACACACACAAGGTTTAATGTATGTGACTGCTAAAATGTGCTTCCAGAGAAACTGATACATTTTGATAATTACAAAGTATGAAAGTACCTCTTTTCATCCAAGGTACATAAAAAAAGACAACCTAACTAAATCACAGCTCCACTGAAGAAGGTTTGTCACTCATTTAAACAGCACTGACATTTCATCCATTTTTGGTGATTTTGACCTGGAATTGACCACAGAAATGAAATTATCTCTGCTTTCATCATGTATTTTAGAAATAAAACTGTTAAGTTTTTTAAAAATTGTGTTAGCTTTACTATCAGAATACTGTATCTCAGAATATAAAAAACTAATTCAGAAAGTGACTTCGTTCACGCATTTGTTCTCATACATTTGGTTTTAGTTTTTTGTTTGTTTGTTTTGTTTTTTTTTTAACTTTTAATTACATAATGCTTTAAGGCAGATGGCAAGAAAAGTAAAAATAATCAAGTTAACATGTTCCACTTCAGCACTTACTTTTGCCCAAACGTTGTTACTGTGATTAACAATTAAGATTAAATAGAACTACAAATCTTATATATCTTTAATACACACAAGATTAATGATATCTTTCATGTGAAAGATGTGGCGATAGAATATAAAATATTCTCAGCAGATCACCTCTAGACTGGAATTTTAACTAGGGGGCGCTGGTGTTGCAAAAAAATGAGTTTCAAGGTTAATTCAGCACCTCACTGAATCCTTGGGTGCCCTCCTGTTTAGAAACCAGTCTTAAGCTCTATGAACTTTTACAAATAGGGCCAGCTAGATGATAGCTAAAGCAGCATGACTTTTGCCAGATCTTTTTCTCTCTTTTGGCAATAATGATGTTTCCTACAGAAATCAGGCTAGAAAAACAACAATGTTTCTCTGTCCAGGAAAATATGGATCCTGGATAAGAGTCAGTATTATCTTTCCATCAGGATTTGATTCTAAAACTGGCTTTTCTTACATCTGGGATCTGCAGGCACGGAGCATGGTCAGAAGACTCTCCTTACGAAAGAAAAAGAAACGAAGAAATATTAAGTGTGTTAGTTATCCTATAGTTTTCAGATTTAAAGAACATGGAAAAAGGGACTTTTTACAGGCTCATCCAGTGTCAAGTACTCTACAATAGAAAAGGGAAAGAAGACATTGGCTGCCTCCAAAGAAAAGAGGTGGAGGGGCTGGTTTTTTTTTTTTTTGGGGGGGGGGAGTGTTTGGGGGTTATGTTGAAAGTGATTGTGTTTGTATTGAGTTACAGAACCAAGGTATATTGCATTGTATACACGTATACTAGAAACACTAAGCATTTTCTCACACAGAGAGGCGTTCTCTCTCCAGAGGCATTTCACCATTACAAGACAATAGAATTTCTGTAAGACTCACAATTTCATTAAAACTTTTCATGTACTTAATGAATCCTATTTTTTTTTTTTCACCTTGTAGAGTTTCAGTTTTACCCTGCACACAGATTTTGAAGGGGATGGAAGACAAATATCTTTCTGAGACTTACAAAGTCTCACTTTGTCACTCAGTGTCTCTGCGATGCACACGTTTTACTTCTGCCTCTAGCTTTCTAGCTCTAGCTCACGTACTTACAGAATAGCATAGCACACTTGGAGGTGGCCCAGGAGACAAAGTCCCACTCCCTGGTTCTTCCCTGGCAAGTAAACCAACCACCCAGGGAAACCGATCACCAGATGCTAAACATACATTACTGCACCATAAGCACACTCATGTAATGATGACTGGTGCAGGGAATCTTAAATACCAGGACTGAGGAAAACTGAGTCTAATGTACTAATAGAATCAGCCAAAAAACCCTTGTCCAGAACCTCTTCCTCTTGTCACTGTACTGATATTTAATAATATGTGGAAAGTGTGTTTCTATTTGTAACAAAAGTAAAACCCTAGGAAAAAAAATAAAGAAAAAAAGTCAAAGCAATCTGTCTCAGACAGAATTTTACATTGTGTCAGATAAAATACAGGAATATGTATATAAAGGAAAGAAGAGCAATTTGGTGAAATAATGAGTTGTTTCCCAGGAAAAGCTTCTTAATTTTAATCAAGGTTCAGTATATACTGAGATTCCCTTAGAGACAAGATCTTTTTTAAAATGTCTATGGAAACAATCCCTTACTTGACTCATTTTTTGAAGAGAAATAATG
This sequence comes from Tetrax tetrax, assembly GCA_009806455.1. NCBI lineage: Eukaryota > Metazoa > Chordata > Aves > Otidiformes > Otididae > Tetrax > Tetrax tetrax. Next base: position 93,748 of record WHYT01015370.1, read on the forward strand.
ACTTTCAGCATTTTTTTAGGCAGGTATAATAATTGTGAAAACATTCCCAGTAATTATATGTAACATCAGTAATGGCAAAAGCCATAGTGACAGACATTGTTATTTCATAATTTCTGCTGGGTTTTGCCTTTCTTTACATCGTAGAACCAAACTTAAACAGTAGAAAAAAATATGCACACAGTATACATTTGCAGTAGTGACCTTGTCCCAACTCAGCACTGTTGCAGAACCATAAAACTTTAAAGAGAGACTTGGCTGTAACAGTGGTGTTTGAGCAGACACAGCACAAGGTCATGAGTCAAGCAAAATGGCTGTCAGGGTTATTTCCACCAAGATAATTAATTATTCAGGCTATGAGGGCTGCAGTAGAGCTGTGCTTTGTCTTGTGCATGGCCAGACTTCTCATGACAAGGAGTAAGGAAATTTCCTTCATCTTTATAGCATGCACAAAAGGGTCAGGCACAGTTCTAGGTCCCATTCTTAGCTGAGCACCAAGATGGCATGCTTTCTGGAGAGTGCATGAATGTAAGGAAGAATAGACGTGCTGGTTTGGGAGGGGCTTGTGTGAGTGATGTGCTTAGTAGATAGAAAGGGGAGGAAAGTGTACGTCCTCTAACGTAAAGAAGAGATGCGGTTTAACTCAGTGCAATGCCACATCTTCCAACATTCCGCATTATTTCCCTGTGAAGCTCAAAAAAAGGAACAGTGAGTGCCCCAGTGAGTATCTCATTTAGCTGAGAACACAAAATTGAGACATTACAATTAGAAGAAAAGGGAAAAAGGGTCATAGAAGAAACTTTATGACGAGATGGTTGCATTAGCTAGTAAGGTATTCAGTTACCTACTTAACCTAAATTGTAGGCTAAAATGAGACCAAAATAACAGGTAAATGAGTAATAATAGAGGAGGTAATAATTTAATAAATTTCAATTATTGAGATATAACTTCATTTTATTTGATGTTCATTTAGAACTGACAAATACAACAATAAAAGCTTTTGTGAAAACTTCATTTTGTACTCTTCTTGGTACTTCATCAGTACTTTTTATTAAAGACAAAATCTGACCTTTTTCTAGTCATAATTTTTATTAAGAATTTCAAAATTACATTTTTAATGAGAAAGCACTTTTTTGTAAAAATATTATTGGAAATAATAATAAATACGTCAAGTAGGGCTAGAGTGCATGTTTTTCTCTTTGCAAAATTTGAACTTTAAATTGATTGTTAAAATCTAAAAGTGAGATACTACTTTAAAAAAATGCAATACAAGCATCTGTGTTGTGTGTCAGTAGGTACAGGTCATCAACTGCTTTTTGCACTACTAGGTCAGCTGCTAATGGCACAGTCCAGCTACTGCAGTGTGGGTTGGACATAGCCTATAATTTGCTAATAGTTCTATCTTTGCTTCTGTATCCTAAACTAGTGTGTTGCCACCCATACAAGTGGTTCTAAACGTACAGCCAACAGGAGTTGTTCTGCCACTGCATCAAATGAGGATTTCCACAGCTGGGATCCGATCCTGTTGATTAGACCACGCTAACTAAAACTCAGCATCTGCTCACTCCTTATAAATTTTTAACACACTGACTCTACATTAACATTTAATTAGAGCTTGATTATATTTACTAGACTTAGGACCAAGCTTCTAAGCAATGAAAAGTTAATGTTTAGTAATAGGTACGTGGAAAAATAAATCTGCTTATTTAACACAATTTTGTCTTTTTACTTCTTTATCTTTCCCAGAAATGCAATTTTTCAATGAAGAGAAAGGAGGATTCACTGGCTTACACTCTGTAAGGTTACATACATCAACCCCAAATTGTCACAAATAAATGCAGAGTGCAGGAGACAGAAGATGCATAATTGAGTCCTTCTATAAATGACTTGTAAGAATTACACATCTCAGCAGTGAATCAAGTCTTCATATCTCATCTGATCTCAGGTCCTCAGATGTGAACTTGGCTCTCTCCCCACTAGACCTCCCTCTGCACTTCCTGTTCTGGTTTTTTTTTTTTTTTAACTCTTAGGATCTGTTTTTAATTTATTCAGATCCCATGTATGAAAAGTACAGTCCCATTTACTGACCTTATATTTGGCATAATAAAATTATGGAGATGGAATCAAATTAATAGGAATGAAAAGATAATTCAGGTTGGGAGCGACTTCAGGAGGTCTCTGATCCATCTTCTTGCTCACAGCAGTGTCAGGTGAGAACAGGTTGGTCAGGGCTTTGTCTTGTTTGGTCTTGAATAAGCTCCAAGGATGGAGATTTCCAGCCTTTGTGAATCTGTTCCTTTGCATGACTGATTTGGTTCTTTTTTTTTTTTCCTTCTCTCCTCTCCTCCTCTCCCTTGATTCTAAACATCTTTTATTTCAATTCATCTTTCTACCATGCACTGCAGTGAATAACTGCCTCCATCTTCTTTATACTTTCTTCACAGGTATTGGAATTCTGACCCGGTTTATCAATGTCTTTCCTGCATTAGAAAGACTGAAACTAGATGTAGTATTCTGTATGTGGCCTAAAAAGCACTGAGTAAAAAGTTACAATTTCTTCCCTCAGTCTACCAGCTACGGTCCTTGTGATACAGCCCAGGATGCTGTCAGACTTCACTGCTACCAGGGGCAGGAAGCTCTGCATGGTTGGGGCAGCTGCCTCATGGGTTGTCAGGATCAAGGACCACTGAAACAGCTCCTTGCTAGACAGAGTCCAGGAAGGACCTCATCAAGAGGATAATCTCCTCAATTTCTTGAAAATTCTATTATTTTTAATGTACTGAAAAATGCCAATATCATCACCTGCATTCTGGCCTTTCACAGAAGGCATTATTTTTTTCTGGTAAGAGCTGTATTGTGACAGATTATAAACTTGCTGTGGTTGGATGCTGGCATGCGGCCAGAAGACTTAGTAGGTACTGCACTGTCTATCACTCTAGGAGGAGCATTGGGGAATGGCCCCGATACTGCTGCTCCCTGCTCGGGAGCTCTGTGCTCTGTGCTCATTATTAGGAAACGCGACAGGCTGCTTCCCAGGATGGTAGTATTTTTTGGCAGGTACAGGGGCTAAACATGATTTACCCTTCCCTTTTAGCTACTGGAGGAAGGCAGAGATGAACAATAACTCAAGCAGCAAAATGTTTTCTGTTGGAAGCTACTCTGGAGTACCTGGGCAAATGTGGTTCTGAATGCTTTGGATATGGCCAAGGGGGGGTACTATACAGTCCACCTGCAAGTCAGTACAGCTTTGCTGTCCTGTAGTCTCACTAAGGATTCAGATTATGCAATGTGTTACAGTTTTTATCTGTGTGATAAATTTCATTTCCTGACTATCCTCCACGAGCAAGCCCAATGAAGATGACGAGATTGCTTGTGTAGTCCGAGTAAGGGGCAGTCCGAGAGCTGCTCCTTACTTCCCCAGCTGCAGAACAAACCTGTCTGTGTGACAGCCATTGTCTTTTTTTTGTCTCCCCATTTTGTCTGACTCCCTCTGAGGCACTGCTCAGCACCGCCTGTTCATCCTCAACATTCATTTGAAAGCAGGTAGCGAAGACGACCAGCTAAGAACCGATGTAGATGTCTGTATTCCCAGTAGAAAGAGAAGTTGTTGCATTAATCATAAGAACAAGGAGCGATGTAAAAGTGCTAGCAGTGTGAAAGAGGCAGTCACGTGCACAATGTAACCAGGTAGATGGGGCAGGAAATCTTATTGACTAGGATGCCTGGATTGCACTCAAACTGATCTTTAAACCTCAGCCATCATACAGGTAGAGTGATAACACCCATTAACCTGCCCATTATTGTGAGGTAATGAACCACTCTCAAATTTCTTTGTCTCCTATGGAAACACTCGTTACTGCAGATCAGCTCTGAGTGCAGTATATATTGCACTGTCTGGAGAGACAGAGTATCACATCACAAGAAGAGTGTCACTAATTTATATGAATATAGTGCACACTACTCTATTTGTTTGATAAAAATCTGTTTTATTATCGGTACTCTGGATGGGAAAAAATGGTATTTCTTCTACCTGCAGCAAGTTATTCTTTCATATCACAGTAATGCTAAACTTTCAAGAAGGCATTCTTCATGCTTTTTGTAAGGTTTTGTGAAATTTGTATATATGCTTTTCTTTTTCATTTCACCTGAATGTAGTATAAAAAAGCAGAACTGCTGCAAATCAAGAAGTTTTTACTTTTTTTGTTGGTTTGTTTTTTGGGTTTTTTTTTGGTTGGTTGTTTTTTGTTTTTTTTTTTTCCCCAAGTACAAAGAAGCTCACTTCTATAAAATATAAAAATTACCATTTTTCAGTATGTTAGCATATAAAAGTATCAGCCAGTAATCGGGACATCGCAACAAATACCTGTAGATGCATACTGTAAACACCTCTCAAGGTATACATGCACAGATGAATGGTATTAACTGCTGGATTAAGAACTACTGCTCCCTGGTTAACATGGTGAAAAAGCTTTGAAAACCTGTCTGATATTCAGTCTCCTTTCTGAAAGACTCTCTCTTATGATCTCCTCTCTTTCTCACTTCTTAATCCTTAAAAAAAAAAATCACCCCAAATCACTCGTCTGTGATACTTTGCAATTGACCCCTATAAGTATTACTATATTAACTACACAGATTTGACTGTGAAAATAAGATGCCATGGGATTATATGAATGACATTACTACTGATCATGTTTGGAACATAGGGAAACCCAGTGAAACTGTGTTTATAAGGCTAATAAAAAATGCTCCATCTTCACTTGTACCAGTCTCTCTGAAAATTTACCAAACTTTGCATCTTCTGCACCTCTGTGTGATGAAGAGGTGAGCTGCTGAACAGACGGAGAATAAATGACTCTCACTTTTGCTGCTTTCACACTTCCCAGAAGCAAAGCTAGCAAATTGTATTTGGAGCCCGGAATGTGATTTCTTTATTTAAACTACATGCTTAGTACTAACAAGGGAGCACTCAGGAACATTAATTCAAACATGCAGAGTGTCTCACTCTGGGAACAGTGTTCAGCCTTTTTTGAGAATTTATTATTTCCAGAAAAAAAATCTTCATTGTATCTGTGTGTTAAAAACATAGTCATGATCTCTTCATTCTGGTGTCAAAAATTGCTGTCATCACTATATGTATGTATACATCTGTGCATAAATAAACAGATGTATGTATGCATTATGTATATAGCAGACAACTCTTGAGATAAAGGATATTTCTAAGCCTGAGAATGTAGTCCAAAAAACTGCAATACATTATTCCAAACAAATAACCTAATCCTTCAGGGAAGTGCTTCTTTTTCCTCTCTCTTTATTATAATGTCCTGTTTCATACTGTGCATATTATACTGCCTCTATCCACAGTGAATTCAGTATTCTATCCCTTCAAACCATTATCTTAATAATGTTATGTTCTGCCTCATTCCTTTTTACAGTGCTGCTCTTTTTACGTTGTGTTTCATTCCTCTTTGCTCCCCAATCACACGTTCCTCAATGCACATTGCCCTGTCATTGAATCCTACTGCATCCATCACCTGTCTAATATTTTCTATTTCCTATCTGCTACGCAGAGCATTTCCTCATCATTTTGCTACATTTGTTACCAGGTGAGATAATTGTTGTTTAGATTTCAAAAGTGCTTGGCATCATGTAAGGCAAAGCCCTGAATTAGGAAGAGAACTTCTGTCACACTTCTCTTTGTGGTACATTTCTCAGCATTAAATTGTTCCTGCTGAAAATTGAAAAGAAGCCACATTGAAAAGAAGCAAAACAAAACAAAGCAAAACTTGTGTTGTGGATATTTGCTGGGCTTGCCAGTTTTCTCAGAAGGCAGGTGTTGTAAGCTGCTATAAGTCAGGTTGCAATGTGTTCTCCTGCATTCTTCTCAAAGACACAGATACTCCTGGATACAATTTCAGAAGTTTGTGTATAGAATCATAAAATCTTAAGGTTGGAAGAGACTTTCAAGGTTATCAAATCCAATCATCAACCTAACACCACCATGCCTACTATGTCTACTGAACCATGTCCTGAAGTGCCACATCTACACGTTCTTTGAACATCTCCAGGGATGGTGACTCCACCACTTCCTTGAGCAGCCTTTTCCAGTGCCTGATCATTCTTTTGGTAAAGAACTGTTTCCTAATATCCAACCTAAACCTCCCCTGCTGCAACTTGAGGCCATTTCCTCTTGTGCTATCATAAGTATAGTAACTCTTTGCTAGAAGATCTTGCTGTCGTAAAGGCTTATGTTCTTAACAGAGCTGTGAAAGTAGAATGACACCACAGATTGCTAATTAACCAAAACAGATCTCTGTGACCATGACTGTTTTATTCAGAAAGGGAACAAATCTACTACTTTATAAATGACAGAGACAGATATTTGCTGTTCTCCCTTCTTTTCTACTATACCACCTCATATAGTGGTTGAAATTCAGATTCCTCAAAACAGATTATATTCAGGTTTCTTCGTGATAGTCATAATTCAAAGTAAGCTTGTTTTATGTTTTTTTTATATATTCTCTTTTGCTTTCTTTAGCCTATTCTGGTTTACTTAATAATTTTTAAATTCCCATAACTGTACTATTTTGAAAGCTATTCACTAGATGCATATGCTAAAAACTATACTTTCTTTACTTGATCACGTGGTCATATAGTCTCATTCCTGCTGTCTGGTAATGGTCAGAACCATCAAGGGAATATTTTAAAATCAAAACAAAGGATAAAAAAACAACTTCCCAGCAACTGACCATTATAGGAAGAAAATAAAACATTTGCAGCTGTTGAATGTATATACCTGGGAAATATAATAATACTAGGCACGGGGGCAAAGTTGCATATGCTCTCTCCTAAGCAAGAAAAAAACAAAGATCATCATCAGTGACTTGGCTACAGGGGTGATCAATTACAGTCCTTAAAAATCTTCTGCTGAGCTTGAAGAAGATGGACCTCCAGTAGGAAAACATTGTTCTCCACAGTGCAGCTATTCCCAAAGAAATACTCTTTTTACACTTACATTCACCTTCCTTAAGGTCACTGTGATAGTTTTTTTCCTATCTTTGTCAAAGGCTGGCAGAATGCTGCAGCTGAGTGCTGTCAAATAGCCAACTATTGTTTTACTACCTTTACTGCTATTGGTGCTCGAGAATGAAAGATGGATAATAACCCTTTCCTATTTCCATCTTCTTTTTTCTGCCACCCCCGACTCCTCGCTTTACTTATTGAGGCATTGGATCTGACCTTCAGATGATGTAAATCAATGTAAATATGCTGGTTTTAGCTATTACACAATAAACTCTCTTACATGACTTCTTATTAATTAGCTCTAGCCAGCAATGATAGGATAGATTTAGTATAAGACTTTTCATTGCACTGACTGGAGATTATATTCAGTTTGCAACTCAATTAATGGTAGCTGTTAAGAGCATGTTAAGAGCTGGTGTGAAAAATCTCTTAACTTCAAAAATAGCTGAAATATCTGAATCAACAAAGTAAATTGACTTTATTAAACAGATTTTCTACCACTGTGTATAAGTGCTACCTAGAACTCTGCATTTTTAGTGTATAAAAGGAGGAGAGCTGGATATTCTTTTTATAAAATGCCCATAAGTGAAGAGAAGTGGGCTTTTAAAGAAATATTTCTGTGCTTTTTGTGTGCTTTGATGTTCCATATATTCCACATAGGCTGTACATCATGATTGATGGTGATATGATCAATTCTGAGAACACAGTTTGCACTCTAATAAGCACTGCAAAGAGTTATTCTAGAAGAGAAAATTACGTACTATTATTTTTCACTAGGATGTATCTGTTAAATAATACTGATTCTGGCAATTGGGAATTGTATAGTTTATTAGTGGAATAAAATTTTGGTTTTGTTTGGTTTTGTTTGATTTGTTTTTTTGTTTGTTTCTTTGTTTTGTTCTGTTTTCAGAATGCTTCCTTTCCTGTACTGGTATTTTACACAGGACCTTCTCCCACTGATAATAAGGTGGCACCTCTTCAGGGCACAACGACAACTGGAAGAAGTCCAGCATGCTGCCTCCCATCCCTCTTGCCTTCCCTCCCTTTCCTCAACAGACTTCTCAGATCCACTGCCAGGATAAAAGGTTAAATTCCTCTGAGTCGTATCCCCCCGTGGCACTGTCCAAAATGCTGTCAGAAGGATAAAAACTCTTCTGCTCTTACTCTGCTTTCAATAGCCATCCTGGCCAATGTAATTTCCTTGGATGTTTCATTTCCAATTACACTTGTGTGGGCAGCTCTAATGACACTACAGAGAGGATTTGCAATGAGTTCTCCTAAGCTAGAGAATAAATGATGTATCTCTTCACTGTTTCCTCCAAATCAGAGTTATATTAACCGAAATTTTAAAGAAAAGAGGAAATATGTGCTGAAAATATAATTACTCAGTCTAACAGAAACAACACACAAAGAAACAAGTGAAGAGAGTGACAATAAAATATGTAAATATTTAAAAGCAGAGACATCATAGTGAGGATTATAAAGAGATTGATAACAAAAGTTATCAACATATCACCTATGTAGCCAAGAAGATTCTGTTGTTTAGTGTGTATAGTTGAAAAAAGTGAAGCAGAACTCTGCTCAGTACATGTAGGTCAGGTTGCTCCCTTGGGGCAAATTTCCTTACATTACATGCACAGGTTTCCAAATATGATTTGGAATAACATATGTGAAAATAATGCTGCATAGAAGAGCGCAATACCATTAGAAACATGTAAGAACGTAATAACATTTGATGAATTTGGTAGACAGTAAATTAGATTTGGTCTTGAAATGTAATACGGTGTAAAAGCCTGCGATTTTTGTATGCAAGGTGGAATTATTTCACAGCCTCAGTGGCCAAGAAAAATGATCACACTGATGTGGCTTGGCTAACTCAGCAAGCATCTGAGAAGTACATGTGCAAGGAGAGAGAAGACTGTGTAAGTTGTTGCAAAGTGTATTATTATGGGAATGAAATGAAATAAAGCAAAGTGAAATCTGACCTACATTATAAAATAGATCTCGTATATATAATGGCAACAGTAACACATGAGCTTGGTAATTTAGGGCTGGGCTGGACATCACACTTAAAAACATAAGTATCTCATAGACAAGCAATCTTGCTTTGGCAGAGGAATGGATAAATGACTTAGTAGATCTCTTCAATTACTAATTCTTTTCATTCAGTGCTCTTTGCAGACCAATGTTAAGTACCTCTAAAAGGCACTAGAAGGATTAGACCTCCATTTACTTCTTGTCCTAAAAGCTAGTCTTCAATCACAGAGCAGTGAGATACCATGTCTATTAGCTGTCGTTGTTTACTCTGGAATGAAAGAATATTTGAGGACAATGGATAAAATAACAGTTTCTAATCAATCAATATAAATTACTCCAGGAGTTTATGCTGACACACTAACACTCTTTCACTTATGATGAGTAGTGTTTTAGAAACAATTATGGTTGCTAAGTTATCATTTCATTAAGAAGTATCACATGAAAAATGAATCCTTTATCCTGGCTTCAGAAAGAGTTAAAGAAGTAAAACTTGGGATTAATTCTTTAGCAAAATTATAGCCATCTCAAGATAAGTATAAATAACAGTGCTTTTCAAGGCAGTATACAAAATCACATAAGGAGAACTCCAAAAAATGCATGGTATACTTCAAGATCCACTCAGACAAATATATATTTTTTTTAATTTAGAACATTTCATAGAGTTTCTTCAAGGAGACAAACTAATTAGATACCTCTGATATCCTAAAATTCAGGTTAGGAGAACATATTTCCCTGTGTTTTGCAATCTCTCAAAATTTATTCTGTTGATCCTATATCACCCAACTTTGTCATTTATGTAAAATGTCTAAACTTTGTGAAGTTCTCTACATATTTTATTAACTGATTATATACTTATTATATTAACTGATGCATTATAGTGTTGTATAGTATAAGTGTTCATGTTTGGAAAATAACCAGACGTATTTTAAGTGTTTTATCATAGCTGCAAGGGATTTCTTTTCTGAGTAAATTATGAACTAATGTGTTAAGTGTTTCGTTATTTGATGTATTACTTTCGATCTTCCAATACAGAAATTTGAAAACACAGTGGGTTTGTGTATACAGTTTCAAATATCCTGTTTGTCTTTGTAATGAAGACTTGTTTCTGAGTGTGAAGACAAACATAAGTGATATTTTGACATTGTTTTAATTAATCAGAAACAATTATACCTTGCTTCCCAAGGCAGAAGTAGGCTTTAGTACAAGCTCTATAAATGCAATGAAGTAGGGGATAACTTCTCAACCAAGTACCACTCCAAATTTTGACAGAGATCATCACAATCTCTTTTCCTATTTCCTTTTGTTTTGGAAAAGAGAAAAGTAAAGTCCACAATTAACACAATGTGTTCATTCCTCCAAGGATGGAAGGTTTAAAGATAATGGACAACGGATGTTCTCCTGCCCTGGAACCTGCAGCTGAAGTACATTAATTTTTCTCATTTTAGAGGAAGAATCCTCCATTTCAGGATTCCTTCAAGTGCTAAGTTTACCTTACTATTTATTGCTTTACAATCCCTTACTACTTGAGGTAGGTGGGAAGGCTCTTAGGGACCTTTCTGTCAATAATTTTTTTATAGCATCCAAGGGTAATTTTCTTCTTAGAGTACTTATTGAGACAAGATTCAAGATGACATTACCATCTCTGCCAGTTTGGTTTCATAGGAACAGTAAGGCAGAGAAACTTTAGCACTTTGTTATGCTAAGAAACATGCAAATTTTGAATATTTTTTTTTCTCTGTGAGCTAAGAAAACCAAGAGCTAGAGACTGAAAATATTTTATTTACATGGACGTCACATAATGTGATGTGTCAATTAATGTCTAGTTAGATGACCACTGGCTAGATTTTCCTCTCTTCTGTGTAGGTCATAGGATTAAACTGAAAAAGAAGACAGAAAGCAAGAAAAAAATACTTTGCATTGTGTTTTTGTTTCAGGGCTGTATGCTTCCATAAAATTTTATTGGTCTAATTTTAGACACCTAATTTCATAATATGTTGCTTCATCAAAATGAATGACTCTCTGAAAGTTATCTAAAATTCTGAAAGTCATGAACTTTATATCAGTACTTCTGAAAACAAATCCCCTTAGGAGTCTCCAAAAATCCCAAGGTTGAAATATTATGTTGCCTATTATTACACATGCATACATACCCAAACACACAGACATCTAGATGTGTTTATAGATGTAAACTAGAAGTTTTCTTAGCAGAAGGAAATTGAAACAACACAGACTGGAAAATAGAATGGACTTTTCTACTCAGCAGAAAATAGACAAACGAAAGAATTGTTTGAAAATTCCAGGGGTTGTTTTAAAAATTATTTTTAAATGAACCTAAATTTCAGAGACTGAATTAATTACACAAATAAAACAAATTAGTGAATAGCTGCTACAGGACTTGTTCTGGCATGGGATGACATAGAAAGATGTGCCAATCAAGATAGTCCAATCAAGATAGTCCAATCAAGAAGTATGAAGAATATATAGATACTAATCTGACTAGATAAATATTTTCTTTAAAAAACAAAACAAAACAAAAAAAAAACTTGCACCTCATTCCTTTGGAAAGTGAGAGTAAGAAACAGGTTCCTTTCAGGTTTGCTCGCTATCATTGCGTGAAGAAGAAGGATGTTACCTACAGTCACTAATTTTAAAAAAATGCAAGAACTTGACTACTGACTATTGCTCATAAACAGAGTAAATTTAGACCTAAGGAAGTACATTACTCACAAAATGGAATTTCAGCCATTTCCAGGAAGAAAAGGCTTAATCTCCTAAGAAATTATAAAAAGACCACAGATCCTTTTAGAAGAGAAGCAACTCCAGGGAAGGAAGTAATCTTTTTAAGATTTCCAACCAATTTAACAGCCTCTGAGGAAATGAGAACAAAAATAAAACTAATTGCCAAAGGGTTTAAATGATTATTTTTTAATCTTGCTCTAGAAGGAAAGAAATCCCTGAAATTTGAAGAGTGCTTTCTTGCATGGTGCAGGATTGAATTGAACTGTTTAAGCAGAGTGAAGTGTTGGGCCATTAGGCTTTGGAGAAAATCAGAAGAACCATTGCACTTTCTGTGATATTCTGTTGCCTAATTGTTTGAAAATATCCTCCATGCTTCCTCAGCTTTGATCAGTAGTATTTCAGGTATTTCAGGACCTACTTTTCCTCCTTTCTGCAACCTGTGTACCTGTAGAAGCTAGCAGAACCTTTACCCTTCATGAATGAAATATTGCTGGTATTTAAGCTAACACTTGGCTCAGCTGCAAGCTGAGTGTAAAAAAACAAAAACAAAAACTCAACAACAGAAACTGTACTTCAATGAAATCTGATCATATGGTATTTACTAATGTATTATTAATGGGCAACAGAACGGCTTAAATAAAAATTCTTAGTATTTATCATCACCTACAAGGGTAAAATAGACAAGTTCCCATTAATCTGGGTTATTTTAAATGAGCTACAGAAAAAAGCTAAGTGGCCTTCTTATTTCTATCACATCATCCCACAGCAAAAAATTACAATGTGACAGGGATTTGCCTTGACTCATATCTTATGAAGAACAGGCCTGAAGTAGACATAAAACTGCCTTTCTTTAATGTCTTCTGATTGTTTCACTGAATTTATATTGCTTTGGTGCATTAATAATCAGTCTTTGAGAATTCCTTGATATATTAGCTAGTTGTCTCCAAGGGACTTCTGTATATCCACCTTGTAAGTGTGTTAGCCTGTAGTAACATTTGTGTGCTTGGCTTGGAAAACTAGTCTTATTTTTTGATATATTTATCAATTATGTGGCTTGGTTACGTTGTAATTCTGGATATAAATTAAATTTACAGTATTATTATTTTTATTATTACATGATGTAAGCAGAGTAGAATAATCGGACTTCCCAGGTTGACTAAAACTTCTGATGTCTGAGGGACAGTATATGAACAGCTGACCATCTAGACTTTTGCTCCTTTATGATAGCTTTCTGTTTAAGGTGTTTGGTTATGCCACAGACACACTCATACTTTTTTAAAGTACAAATGATGGAATAAACTACAGGATCTTTTTAGGCTAGATTCTGTTTTTCTTCATGCTGAATAGAAGCTTCACCAGAATTCCACAGTGCAAAGTCATTTGCTCACTGAATTTTGTTGATGCCACACTTGCATGTCCATGTGGATTTCTAAGAGGACTAGAATGGTTTAGAATTCCTAATACTGTTTGCACTCACTTGATGACTTGATGGGTCACTATGCAACTGCATAACTCTTCAAATCGCACTTCAGCTTTGGCTTTCTCTACAATTTAGCTTTTGATGATACAGCTATATCAATTAGAAATGAGTAAAAAGAAATTTAGGCTAGTCTCTGGAAAAAGATTTTGATCTTAAAACTTCAGTCTTCTGGGAAGATTTCCAAAGATGTTTTACTTCTTTGAAGATCTGTCGTAAATTAAAGAAGCAAATTAAGTACTACCATTTTTATTTTTCCAGACTGGAAACTCAAGTACAAAGCACAAAGAGAAGAGACACTCTTAGATAATCAAACAGAAAAGTCAGAACTCGCTTCTGAGTCATAAAATGTGAAGGACAAGGCAGGTTGCTCCGCCCCACACACACACTTTCCAGCTCAGTGAGACTAATAATAGTCTGCCATGTTACTCATAGGATCTTAGAAGAGTGGAATTTATTGTGCATCATCGTGGTATTCTGTAAGCTAGAGCTGGCTGCAGACTACCAAGGGTGACAGAGATTAAATAGGAGAAAGTTATTGAATTTTTCCATTTAATATCCAGAAATGGGTTTTCCATGGATTTCTACAATCAGTGCAGATGTATCAGTATTGCTCTGCATAACCATTTCATTTATCTGACTTATCCTGAGAAGGACTTTTTTCATTCCTGATGAGTCTAACATGACCCTACAAAGTTACAAGATCCATGGCCACACGACAGATGAGGAGGTGCTGGTCTGAGAACTTCTGTTTGCTGAGGATTTCAATACTTTTTTTTAATTAAAAAAGAAAGTTTACTACAAGCAAGTAAACTTGCTGTTTGACCCACTCTAGTTATTAACATTTAAAGTTCCAAAATTCAATAAAATCTCACTTTGGAGAAGAGACAATGAGCCAGCTGGCAGGATCTGTAAAATGAGTGCCAGACTTTCAGTCGAACCAAGAACAATTAGTAAATCTCTAAGCGCAGATTTTCAGCCTGAAAATAAATAAATAAACACTTAAATGAAATAACAAGGAGACTATTATCAGTTTTGCTAGCAAAAGGTCAAAATCTTCCAAATTAAAAGCACTGATACATCAAGGACAAATAAACAGACTGTCTTGCAAACCATGTGGATTTCTATGGCAGTTTATTTGTGTATACCATGGGGCATCTACAACACATTAAAAGAATGCATTTGATCCTTGTATCCTAAATAGATGTTTCTGTTGCTAGGTGATGTAATATCCTTGTAACCCTACGAACTCCAAGGACGATGGCATTCAGTGACATTTCTATTGTCGGCAGAGAGCTGCTGGAAAAGTGGAATGGAAGAAATTTTTTTAGCTGACGTTTGTTCTACAAAACTTTTCAGTTTAATATATTTGAATTAATTTGCTAGAATTTTAATACTATTTTTCTCCTAATAGCATAGCTATATTGTTTTCACTCTTGAAATGTTAACTTTATCAAATGACCTTTGGAAAGATTCAACATTCAGTTTTAATCCAAACTCTCTATTTAATCCCATATTGGAGGGAAAACAGGCTCTTGAGATACAGAAATTACATTGAGAGGAGTTAGTCAACTCCTGACTGTGCAGTGAGCCATCCACTGCAGTGCTTCAAAGGTCCTGATTATTGTCCAATGTGTATGCTGGGCGGGGAAGGAAGTGAAGGGAAGACGAAGTTAGGGATTGAATGATAATAACAGAAAATGAATGTTGTCAAGAGGGTAAAATCTGGTTTAAATTTCTCTAATAACTGAATGTAAAAAACTATATTAATCAGGTTTGAACTTATCAGTTCACAGGAAGGAAGACAAAAAATCTGCAAAACTACAGTAGCTTATTGGAAATATCAAGAGCAACACCTGTATCGTAGCACCACAAGTGGGCAGAGTGTTGAGTGAAAATACTCAAATGACACTGGTAAGTGTATTATGCCCAATAGAGGATCCCACAGAAAAAAAAATATACAAACTAGTTAAAAAAAACTTGCTAGCAGGCAGATCCGCAACATTGCTGCCAATCTACCAGAGTTCCATTGATCTAACAGCAGCTATGGAACAGAAGTGAGGGAATAATTTCAGTATCAACTCAGTTGTCTGCTACAGAGTTTTTGTGTGTGTGAAAAATTCAACAAAAGATGTAACTTAGGAAGTATGTTTGTTTATTTCCTATTATGCTCCTAACTGGCTAGAGTAGTCTAGCATGATTGAGTCTTTAAAGATTTCTGTTACAAAGATCCGGAATGAAAAGACCTTGTTAAGAATATGAGAGGAAAATGTAACAGTGTTAATGATTGGATAGAGCTTATTTTACTTTATAATTGTTATAGTATTGAAACCAAAGGGAATATAAATTGCTAACAAGAGAACCCTGTGCAATTCAAATATGGAGGAATGCCATTTTTTAGGGTGCTTACTTAAACTTTATCTGAATTACGGTATTTAAAAGACTTCAAAATCCCTTGGCAACATTTTATGACATTTCTGCACATTGTTCCAAGTCTGAGCTGGATCCAAGTGAAGAGGAGAAAACAAAACGTAAGGGTGGAGGCGTGTTTTTTTTTCTTTAGAAAATGTCTGCTGGTTTTGATCAATCCTTCAAGACTTTTCTTTTTTAGTAAACCATTTGGTCGACCTTAACAAAGAAAAAAAAATGGGATTGAGACATTGTCTTCCATGTCACAGAACCCTCAAGTGAAATATCTTTTGGTTTTTAAAGCAAATGATTCGGTCATGTTCAAATTATCTGTTCTACAGTAGATTATAGAGATCAAAGAGAAAATATCAGTAAGACTCTGAGTTTTCTTCACTTAGAGACAATTTCTCCCTCGTGCAGCCAGTTTCTCTCCTGGTGCACCCAAAACTCTATTATCAGGGCTGCAGACTCAATTTTTATAGTGCTACTCTAATGCTTATTTTATTATTATTTTAGCAGTTTATCACTAATAGCTATTTATTTTCCAATATTAATGACTTGTTTTGTTCTTTCTTGAAAAACGTGTATTGAAATGTGTTGCCTCATTGAATCAATAATAATTTGTCATAACCAATAAAAAAAATTAAAATCTAAAGTTTTCTTAGACAAGTACTAGTTCAGCTATTTGCCTTGTTTCATTTAAATAATAATTGCAGTATATTAGATTTCCTCAGTTTGCTTTCTGTATTTCTTCTGAAATAGTGGTTATCATATGTTTCTACAGATGTCTGTGTGTGAAGGACTGTACTCAAGACTCTTTACAAAGGAAAAGTACAGTTGAAAAAAAGTCCAGATTTCTCACAGACTTTAGAACATGACCTGAGACATGAGCACGATGCCTACCTGCCCAATCTTGCTATTTGGCATGGCAAAACCCAAAGCTTCAAACTCATTGCTCTCGGGTTAAATGGTCATGGAAAACAATAGCAATGCTAATACTAAGTAGTGTATGAAATAATTGTGTAAAATTAAACGACTGTGTACGGCATGTCAGTATACTGAAAAGCAACTGAGTGATAACAGCTTTTGCCATCTGTGATAGATAGCATAATTGCTTAATGGATTTGTTTACAGTTTATTGTGACTTCCTGCACTTTGTTGCCAACTGCATTGTGGTCCGATTACACCCTCTTGGCGTAATTGCTCCTTCCCCGAGAACAATGCAGCCTGCTCCATTTGGGAGAAATGTCCGAGATGTAGGAGAGCAGGCAGAGAAGGATTAACACGGAAAGCAGAGAGACTGCAGGACTGGAAATACAGAGGTGGCGAGAGGCATAAGGGATGTATAATCTCCAGAGACTGTCTCTATAGCAGTCCTTAGAGGAGCTGGGAAGAATGAGACTTTCCTGGAAGGTCAGCACAGCCTTTCTGCAGGGTACAGTGTAAAGCTCAATTCAGACGATAACTAAATACTGCTTGACTGAAAAATGAGAACAGGAATGCCTCTGTAGAGGAATCTAACTATGGTTAGAAAGGCAAGATTTGTTTTCTGCTCTTTTGATTGGTTTTTTTTTGTCGTTGATTTTTGTTTTGTTTTGTTTTGTTTGTTAACTTAATGTGCATCTTCTTGCTTACTTATATTTTTTGATTAAAAACTAATTTGCTTCAATTAATAATAAAACCTAATTTTAGAGACTTCTGGATACAGTACATCAGAAGACTCCAGAAAAATCAGAGTGAATTGTACCTCATAACTGTCACACAACCCAGTGACGTACCACACCATGAAATATGCCTAAGGAGGAAACTCCTCTTTTGCCTGGTTACTTTAAAGTCTGCTAATCTGTTTCAGGTATAGGAAACAACAAGCTTTTATATGTAGCATTTTTTTTCTTAACTTTTTGGCGTTCATTTTTATCTATCCATTTTAGCAGAAGAATCTGATGGTAGAGGAAATCTGCTCTAGAGAACAGAGAATGGCTTTTCGTATTTATGCAGCACATAGGTAGCACTCCTAGCTGCTCTAATAACAACTGTGCCACATCTACATCTCTCAGATAATCACGGCTCTTGTGCAATGCTGCCTTCAACAGCACTTTTCATCTGTGCCAAGCTATTTCTTAGCACTGCCTGTGACAAAGCAGCCCTAGATGTACATGAATCCATTTATCCCTCTCCAGCTAATGTTGCATAATCTTTTCACACAGGCACAGGAGCTTTGCTATCAGAGTCCAGCAGTTTTCAGATGAGAATTGCTCTGGCTGGCAGGGAAATGGCAGCAGCAAGCAGGTACCTGCATTGCACAGCTCACTGAGAGGGTTGTGCACACCAGTGGGACAACTGCAAGGAGGCTGGATGCAGACGTGTAGATGGACTTGAACATAAAAAGATGCCCTTTGTGGGGTGTAACAGATGGATTCAGCAAAAGGAGCTCATCATTTGGGCTATTTAGCTATATATATATATATACATTTGGGCTATTTAGCTATATATATATATACATATATATATATATACCACGAAATGAGGAAAAACCCCTCCATTTTCTTCTGGCTGCCTAAGTTTGTACTTCTATTAAGACAAAATATCTTAGAAATAGCTGTTCTGTGTACAGCAGAAAAAGCACTATGAAGGCAGCAGCAATAAGCAAAACTAAACTGACATTATCTGAAGAAGTATTTTCTGCTGTTCATTTTATTTATGTGCTATGCAAATATGCACCACAAAATCTTCACTCAATCATCACTAGTAAAAACTATATATACTAGTAAAAACTTCCCAGTTTTAATTTATTCCATCTGTTGTTCCTTTAAAATTTGAGACTGAGGTTTGCAGAAGAGTGGTGCCACTGACATTGTTTTCATTAATATTATAATTTTTCAAGTACTGTAATTTAGTTGAGCAAAAATATTGCCTGGAATTTGGGCCATTATTACAACCCAAAATTCAGGATTTTAAGATCTGCAGAAAAACAGTGTTTCTAAAAGCTCCTTATTACTAATCAATTTTGACTAAATGCCATTTAATAACCAATAATAGTTCTTAGTTGATTTAGTTCTCGGTGAATCGTATTAATCCTTGACATATCCTTAGTTAAATTATTATATTGAGAGAAATCTGAAGTGTCATGCACTAAGAATTTTACACTGCCTAAACTAACAACTTCTTTAATAAGTCAAAAGTGTTGCCAGCAACTCAGAAAGAAAAAGCCAGTGCCTTCAGCTTGTGTCAAGATTGTACTTGTCATTTACGGTCACACATCATTCCCACAATTTGGGAATTTGAATGCTACTTACTTGTTGGACAATGTTGCTCATCTCTGCTGCCAAAGCAAGGTAGGATTCCTTCTGACGTCTATTTTCACTTGTTCACTTGTTCCCTTTGCAATGGAAAGCCTTTCAGGATTCTTGAAAACACTTTTTTTTTTTTTTTTTAAATATATATACGTTATCATGTTACAAGCAGGGGTGTGAAAAGCCTCTTTAGCTCAAACTTCCTTCTTCTGATTGATATCTGTATTCTCCGATTTCAGAGTGCTGTTTCATTTGAAGATTATGATAATAATAAAGTTTATCAGGCATTGATCTTGGCTTCTACATACAATTTATTGTGCAGTAGTATGATAATTCTGTAGTTTTGACATAATCTGTCTCATATTTTTATTTCATTTTCCTTCTAAGGGAATCATAGGATGATAGTGTTCCAGATGATCAGCTAGTTCTTTAAATACTTTCACGATGAGCAAAATACCTTGCTATATTTTCAGGAAAATAACAGAGATACAATGATGAATTAAGAGGTAGAAGTCCAGAGACTTCCACCTGTTATTTCATATAAAACATGGTGAAAGATTATTCTCCAGAAACTTGGAAAATGACACAATATAATATCCGATCTCCAGGAGGCTTTATTAGGTTTTAATTTATGATAATCAGTCCCTCTTATCTTAGAGGTATATGTCATTCAGTGTCTTTTAGCAGCATGCAGAATGATTGGACTATCTTTTGAAGCTTGTAAGGGTTCAAATTTCATTCTCATTTGTATGTTCTAGCCTTCATGTATTATCATTGTATTTTGTTATAAATTTCTGTTGAGTTTTAAAAAGAGAATCAGCTTTTACCTTTTCAACAGATGAGGCATAGCATCATGCATTGCCATTAAAAAAAGAAGTCAGGCTCCTTTCTCCCTTTCTTTTACATAGCATGAACGCACTGTTTTTTAAAAATATTTTTTTCCTTACTCTTAGTGAATTTAAAAGTACTTTGTTTCCTTTTCTTCTGACAACATGATTGATTATTTTTTGCTTTTCCCTGGGTCATTAATAATGCAAATATGAAATATGCTATTACAGAAGAATGTTGAAAACAATAAATATAAGAGTAACATTCAATTGAAAAATGTCCAGACTTAACCCCAGGCTATTCAATGCACATCAGTTATATTGTGAGTGGAAGCACAGAAAGCACACTTTGGTACATGACATACCATCTTTTTGCTTCCTAATTTGCTCTACAGAAGCTCTGGTGTTGGCAGAAAGAGAACATGCAGTCTTTGATGCTGCTGAATCCAGCTGCCTGGCTTTTCCATCTCTTTTCTTGTGGTGTTTGTGTTAGACCTGTGTTGCCGAACCAATGAGAGTTTTAAACACCCTTGCCTGACCAATTTTTACTAGATTTATCAGACAACATTTGCATCTAGAATGGAAATCTAAAGCAATTTTATACAGCTGAGATACCGAATTTTCAAAATAAAGATTTAAAAATCCACAGTCAAGAAGTAATGTGGTAATATACTTCACAAAATAATATTCTAAACAGAGGACAGAACACACGATCAAACCTGATTTTTCAAATTTAAATACCATATTGCAGTAATTTCTAAATTGAAACATCCCAAAGCCATATTACATGTTATAATGCAACAGTATTTCCTCATTTCTGAGCATGAAGTTCTTTACTTAAAATTAAAATTACAGATAAGAAGAGAGACAAGCTACAAAATAAAAAAAAGTTTATATTTTCTAACTGTTCAGTAACAACCTATTAACCTTATTTTCTCTACCAGAAACTGAGTTTGCAGATCAGCTGAGCACTTCTTTCATGAAGAGGGGAAGGCAATATATTTTAAAATAATATCAGGCTACACTATCCACTTTTGAAAACATAGACTCACCAGGAATGCTGACAGACGTTTTGCCTCATGACAGCCAAGTGCTGCTGTACAACATCTCTATAACATCACTAAAGGCATCATTTAAAGCACATTAAGAAAGGGAATCGGGATACTACTAAATGATGTTGTATCCTAAGCAAATCACCATTCTAATTATGTTACCTATTAAAATGGTCAGCCTTAATTGGCAGGTCCATACTAGTCACTATAAAAGTTGCAGTCTAATCATCCTTAGTTATTTATAGGATGGAGACTGCAAGCTCTTTTGCTTATCCACACAAAGACTAAACCTGTCCTAAAGTGAGCCACATACAAAACATTCAAAGTAAACTATACTTGCCTCCATCTAGGTTTTACTCCATAGTTCAGAAAAAACTTTGGGTTCCCGTTTATGCTTAACATCTTGTGGAGACCATACAGCAGAAAGATGCTCCACGACCTTAATGAAAGCAATTTATTACTAGCAGAAGCAAAGTGTCCTTTGTCCTTCTGCCAAAAATGCCTTGTCTATTATCTGTTTGCTGAGCTCGCATACAATAATGGAAACACTATGAGATATGTTTAAAACAACAGCATTACAAGCAGGACACACTTCATTATTCTAAAACAATAGGCATGAGTATGCTCTTCTTTGTCACACTTTTATCTACCATAGAAGCTCATTGACACGGCAGAGGTTCAGCATTTTCTAATTGCCTTTTTAATTTAGTCCACTTTTTCCCCAGGGCTGATACACTGATTCCTCTCATTCCTCCCTCCTCCCCCTCTCTCTAGAGCTGCATTTGAGAGACACTTTAAAACAGCTGCTTCTTTTATTATTTTCATATATTCTTATGTAACTATGTTTCTTTCCTTTATGAATTTAATAAGCACTTTGAGGCAAGTGTTAGGAATACTTAAGGGAAACACAGATATCCTGGGAGTAGAAGGTTTTTAAAAGAAGGCAGGACCAAAATTTAAAAAAAAAGTAATAAATAACCTAAGAAAGAAAAGAGTAGGGTGAGTCATGAGAAATAGGGATAACAAAATGGTTCTCAGCTAATCCCATTAGCACAGGCAGCCTTAGGAGAGAAAAGTCAGATAATTTCATATACATGGCCTTTGTCTGTACAGAGACAGCACTTCACAGTGGCAGCCCAGAAAAGAACAGGATTCGGGGACATGTGGACATAAGAATATTTAGAGCACAGATGAGCTGCCTAATGTAGCCCTCATTTCTTTTACTGTGTTAGTTTTTGAGTGCTCTATCACAGTTCCTTAAAAATGATAGGAAAACTCTTCAGAAATCATTTAAGTACTTGTAAGACCCATGAAACAGTATATACGACATTGTTCAAGTTGGTAGAATTAGAGTATACTTCACATGGCTGTCTTTCCTTACAAAGAAAAAAAAAAAAAAAAGAAAAAAAGGCATCATATATTCTGTAAAAGGAACTGCACATGAATATGAAATATTCATTACTCTCCTCCTTTGAAGAAGTGTAGTTAAACCAGTGAGATAATGTATACAGATAAACCAAACAAAATGTTGTATACTGCTGAAAAATTAAAGCATAAAGGAAGGTACTATATATGGTGCAGTATGCATCAGTTGTATCAAAAGCCAAAGCTTGCATTGCAGTAGGGTATCCCTTTTCTCCACATACAATATGCTCAAGTTATACTTATTAGGAACAGGAGGGGTTCATCTAGATGTTGCCAAAGGAGTTAAGACTGACAATGAAGGCCAATTGGTAACTTGTATGCCATGTATGCTATTAACAACGACAGAGTAGGCATAAAGATCCATTTTTAAATGGATTAATAAAAAATTTTAAGATTCTTGAAAAATGTTAAAGTAATTGTTCATATTTTTACATTTTACCTTTAAGGAGAAGAATGAGAAAAAATCGTCAATGATACTGTGAAACTTTCTCTACTGCAGTAAGACCCAGTCCTGTTTGAAGTACAGCTTTTAAAGAGTAGTTAAATAATTAGTGCATGAGTACTTACTGAAGTTGATGACTAAATTAGAATCACCACATCATGGGACAATGCAATGCTAGTTTTCAAAAAACTCCTACTAGGTGCCTTGCTTTTTCTCTGAAAATACTGAAGACTGGGTCAGCTTGAATCCTTACCATACCATGGCTGCCAACATGGAATACCATCCCTGCATGTCTGTGAATTTACTCCTTGATTACAGAAAGCAGTATCCCAGCACGTGCCAGCTACCAGCTGCATTATGTATCACAAAGTAACGTAGGATTCAGGCACCTGTCAATTAGGAATAAGATACTCCCTTAATTATTTTTTTACGGGCTATAATATGTCTATTATATCAATTTGTATTAAATCACTGAGCTCTTGTCACCCTGAGCTGGATTTGAGTCTGTGGCTTGTACACCTATGTGTAAGTGTCCTTGCAGGTAAATGACAGGTTTAGTTTCCTGCCCATGGTAGGCATTAAAATTAACTTTTATGTTGTCTTAAAATTATATGAGGATTTTTTTCTTATTAGAAGAGTCCTCAGTGTATCACTGTTCTTGGTCCCAATCATACAAGACCTCTCACAATCTTTCACGCATCTTTCAAGTTACCTCAATTAGAAATAAACATCTAAGTTAGTGATAATTTTTAAATGTGCATACAATACAGAGTAAAAGCTTATAAAATGATATGTTAAATTACATTTTTGGATATAATTAAATGCTTTACATGTTCATAACTGAATATAGAGAAGAATCTCTGTCTTTCCTTTTTAGTCTATACCACGTGCCACATCTGGTTACTCATCCCTCTTTCTTCTTCAGTTGTAATTTCCTTAAATATCTACACACTTATTTTTCATTTTCCTTACCCTGGCTGACAATCTGTTTAGAAAGTAAAAATAATCAAGGTGCTACTGCACTGCAGGGCAGGCATCTTTTGAATGCTGCAGTTCTGGTCCTTGTAACTGTAGATAAATATGGCAGAACTACAGAAGGAACAGAGAAGTGTGAGGGACAAATGTCTTCCACAAAAGAAGAGGTTCAGCAGGTGATATGTCTTCAGTTCAGGAAAGAGCTAGTTGAGGAACATGATGGAAGTTAACGAATTCTGCAGCATGGAGAAGGAAATAATAAATATAGAATCATGGAATCGTTATGGTTGCAAAAGACCTCTAAGATCATCAAGTCCAACCGTCAACCCAATACCACCATGCTTACTAAACCATGTCCTGAAGTGCCACATCTACACATCTTTTAAATACCTCCAGGGATGGTGACTCAATCACTTCCCCAGGCAGCCTGTTCCAATGCTTGACAACTCTTTCGATGAAGAAATTTTTCCAAATGTCCAATCTAAACCTCCCCTGGCACAACTTGAGATAATTTCCCTGTCACTTGTTACTTAGGAGACAAGACCAACACTCACCTCACTACAACCTCCTTTCAGGTTGTAGTGAGGATAGTAAGGATACCCTTACAGGTATCCGTAGAGAGCAATAAGGTCTCCCCTCAGTCTCCTTTTCTCCAGATTAAACAATCCCACTTCCCTCCGCCACTCTCCATAAGACTTGTGCTCCAGACCCTTCACTAGCTTTGTTGCTCTTCTCTAGACATGCTCGAGCACCTCAATGTCCTTCTTGTAGTGAGGGGCCCAAAACTGAACACAATATTCAAGGTGCAGCCTCACCAGTGCGGAGTGAAGGGACATGATCACTTCCCTACTCCTGCTGGCCACACTGTTCCTTATACAAGCCAGGATGCTGCTGGTCTTCTTGGCCACCTGGGCACATCACCAGCTCATATTCAGCCAGCTGTCTACCAGCACCCCCAGGTCCTTTTCTGCTATGCAGCTTTCCAGCCACTCTTGCCCAAGCCGGTAGCATTGCATGGGGTTGTCGTGACCCAAGTGGATGACCTGGCACTTGGCCTTGTTGAATCCCATGCAATTGACCTCAGCCCATCACTCCAGCCTGGAGAGGTCCCTCTGAAGAGCCTTCCTACCCTCAAGTAGTTATTGTGAAATACATTGTGAAACGTGCTGCTCTGGGATGTTGTGAGGGCCAAAAGGATAATTACTTGGGAATGAGATTTCAGAGCAACATGGAAGATATACATATATAATTTACATCACTATATATACCGTTGACTATTATACATCATCATAAAGATATATTGGTGATAAAATGTTGATTGCTGGGAACTGGCAAGGTGTGCCAGTAGTGAGATTGTTCTTTTCTTGCCTTCATTATTATATTGTTGTCTTAGAGACAATATTAGCCACTGCACTGTCAGACCAGAAGATTAGGTGGACCTTTGGCATGACCCTGTTTGATCAGTCTTGCACTGGTACAGATTATGTACCTGTTTTTCTCCACAGAGTCTCCATTTCTGATTTAATGTCTGTGCCAGGTCATGCTCAGTCCTTTCCAGACTATTTTGCTCTGCATGAATCCCAGTAGCCTTTCTCAGTGGACTCTTTAGGAATTCTGCTTCCATTGTGGCTTTTTTTTTTTCCTTCTCCCACTCATCTATGCTAAAGTTAATTTATGCTAGCTAAAATAATTCCACCATTTTAAAAACATGTGAATTGTGTTATGTAAACATGTGAATATGGTCCTGTGTTCCCCCAAGGCCTGACCTGCTTGCAGCAGAAAAACAAGCAGACTAAAAATTGCATCCTCTTTGTTTTGTGGCTTTTTTTTTCCTTTTAGTCCACAATAAGATCTTTATTTTTAAACCCTTCACAAAAAAGACACTTTTTTTTTTTAATGTGGGAGTTTAGATGTTTACAAGAGAATAACCATATCGATAAAGGTTTATACCACTCCTGGTTACACTCACAAAGGAAAAAAAGTGTTTTGACTATGTGATACTATCTGTAAGGTACTACAGTAAAAACAAGAGATGGGAAGGACTATTGGCTTTCGGATTTTTTTTTTATTTGTAGTACTTTATTTGCTTAGTCCAGGCAGAAATGTGAGCACTTATGCAAAGGTTTCCTGTGGTTTCAAAAGTGGAATCCAATATACTCTAATGCACATCTCTATTGGAGCTTCTGTCATAATAAGCTTGATTCACTTATTCAAACCACCCTTATTCCCAACTGTACCTTCTCTAGAAATAGATTCTAATCACTGTCAGTTCCCTTGGGACTTACAAAGCTAAAGCAATACAAAAGTGTGTATAAGTTTTAGATAACATAGTCACATTTTTCTAATCAAATTTCTAATTTCACTAGCTTGTAACACAAAAGCACTGATTGGGGAACAAGATCATAAAAGCCTAAGAGATAATACTGAATCACTCACACACCAGAATGTAATAATTGTAGAGTTGCTTAAAGAGCTGGTATAAAAATACAATGAATCCCCAAAGCTACATTTGTAGGGTACTTTCAAAGAGGAACAAATAATGCCCAAGGGTGGGGCATGAGGAAGCTTGTGAAAAAATAATGATTTCTACAATAATTAAAATTTTAATCAAAACACTGATTCCCTTCCCCATCCCCCAATACAAACAACATTTTACTTTGAACAAGGAAAGGGCAATTTGTCAGAAAGCACCGTGCAAATGCATTCTTATACACATTTGAAATAAAGAAAATACAAGTGTATTGTAGCTGAAAAGCAGATGCCTTTTAATGAAGGCAATACCTTTATAGTTCTTGTTTTTACATGTGTCTTAAAAGAATCAGAGTTGCTTTGAAGTTTAAAAAAAATCAGTGCGTTCTTATTTCTGAAGCCTGCCTGAGAAGATAGAATAAAATGCCATCTTTTATTGTTCTGTATTTTTTTCACAGCCATACTGAAGGGAACTCTTAAGTACTAAGAAGGGGGTTGGAGACAGTCTGTTTTTGTGTCTCATTCTACAGCATAAGACTGTGAAATTCTTACCAGCTCTCAATTTTCCTCATTTTCCGTGTGCGACAAGGCATGCATTAAAGGACGTGAAGGATCTAGCATGCCGAGTTATAGAATGGCAAGGACACATAGTACTATGTGGCATCTGGAGGATGTCCATTGGGTCCCTTCTAGTGCAAAACCCCCGAAGAAGTTACAGGGCTCAAGAGCAATAGAGAGCAGTGAACTCTCTCCTTTTCCACCGCCCTCCCATTCCAGGTGCAGCCAACCACCAGATTAGGAGATTTAATGGCATTTGCATGTGCTATAGAGGTCACAGAGCTGCAGAGGCACTGCAGCACTGTACTGAAAACAGTTGAGAAAGACCCTTAATCTGGAGGGTGTACGAGGGCATAAGGCTTGTGTCGAGTGCCCAGGCTTGGGGAGGTCCATCCTCAGAGCCAGGTTCTTGAGCCCAAGCTCTCACAGCATCTTGCTAAAAAAATTAAAATTCTTTGCTTTTCCATGTAGCAAAGCAAAGCCTGAAAATATAACCTAAGCGTGTCTGTCTGGAGCTGCTGATACCATTAGTGTAATTATTAAAAGACTCAGAGCCTGGGCAGATTACTTGCGGCAGTTGAAGGTGTTATCACTTAGGACAGACTTGTAGCAGTTCAGCCTGATGGACACAGGTGAGAACCAGGGGGTTAAAGCAGAAACTCCAGTAATGCATTTTTATGGAAGCAGTACATTTCCAACAACAGAACAGAGTAGGCTCTTGGGGGCAACTAGATCTTTCAGGACTTAGCTGCCAAAACCTTAAACTGACTTAGAAACTATTTTGATTAAATCAGTGCAACTGCATCAGAGGAGAGACTTGGACTGGATTAAGTACCTCCTAAAAACTGGTGGTGTAAAGTCGGTGTGTAGGAGGTAGTTTCAACCAGTCTGCCAGACTACTTCAGGGTGTCTGAGGAGGTCTCACACTTCCAGTCTGCCTCCTCTGATGTGGGGCAATATTATCTAGAAGAGAGGTGAAATCAAACTGGAGACAGTAACATAAAGTGCTGCATCCATTTCTTTACATAATGTCTGTCTACAAGTTAAATATCCCTTTTTGAAAATTCAGACCATTACTTCTATGTCCAGCTGATAAAGTAATTATTTATTTCCATCTTTTTATATTAAGACAGTTGTCATGTGTTCAGTCTTCTCTGGATGAACAGACAATTTTTAACCACCTCTGAACTGCTTGCCTGGGCTCTGTAGCTAGCTGCCATTCTGTGAATGGCAAGCATTTTTGAGAAGCACATGATAGAGCTGTAAGACATACATGTCATGGTCTACTTTGTCACACTAGAATCACAATGTGCCTGCGTTAGTGAACATTTGCCTATGCAAGTATTCCAGCGGCTCCCTGATGTATGCAAGACTCACTGTTGTGAACCAAATAATAACATTTTATTTTCTTCGAAATCAGAAAACTTTGTCCCCAAAATCACAGTGCTTAAAGGCAGACCTATTGGTAAGTTTGCAGTCTTTTCCTCAAATCAGTATTTGCTGTTCCAAAATGAGATTGACTGCTCAGACGTTTTGCTGCAGTCTGGTGAGCTAAAAGCCATATGTTTCAAAATCAAAACAGAGATTCTCACATAATTATTAGACTGTAAGAGTTAGGTTTAAAAAATAGATGGCAAAAGCCCCAATGCTTCTAATAGAATTGCAGGAGCTGACCAACCTTGAAACTCAATTCATGGTGCGTAATTGCCTTGGCAAGGCACAAAGTAGTAAGAGTGTACATTTCCTTGTACCATATGGGAATGCCTTGAATTCTTGATTTTCCTACATCTACACAAGCAGCACAGTGCATGGAATTGTTAGGTGAAATTCATTTAAAAAAGGAAAAAGAAACCCTTTCAATGTGCTTTTGTCTCCGTATATAGCCTTTACAACCTACTTGCACATCACAAATGTCATAAAATCAAAATCTTCACAGATAAAGTGCTGTCCTGTCTCTTTCATAGTGCAATAAAAGAAATAATCTGTAATTTTACTATACACCTTCATTACACCATTTGTATGGATCTCTCCTAGATAGCAGTTAGACTAATTGCCATACATTTTTCAGTCAGCTGGTTTGCATTATCTTTTGTATACAATGTAGAGAAAACAAACAGATTGCATCTATACAAATAGGAAAAAGGCTGTTATTTCTGTAGCTTCAACAACATTTGAAAAACGTATGGTGCCTCTCACGGGATTTGTTGCTTTGTACATAATAACTATTGCTTAATTTTTTCAAGAATAAATGTTACTATAAAAATTCAGGTTTGTTTAAGAGTGTAATAAATTAAAATTATTATGTTTTAGGTAATCTAGATGCTATTCTTAAAGTACATGTTTTTCCTTGGTATAATTCAATCATAGAGGACCTATGAGAAGGAATGGCTTATGTTTGTCCTCTTTTGAACAGCAGGAAATAATTCTCCAAGATGTGATCAGTGATATTGATACATACCAAATAATAAAAATAAAAAAAAATCCCGTTAGTTTAAAGGTGGGTTAACAGTTACTCTAAGATATGTACAATACTCCATTTTCACAATGCTAAGGTGCTGCAAAGACAGTAAGAATATAACAGTAAAAAGGAAACAAAAGGACTTGTGTCTTGGACTTCTCACCATATTCGGGACAAATTTGAACTTATTGGAAGTCAAGTGATGCAGAAAATACAAAATGAGAGTACTGCTGTCACTGATATTTAAACATGCATTGCAAACGGATACTGTGGCTGCTGTGAAAACCTACAGAATCCTCTCAAGTCCCAGACATTGGGTAGGGAAAAATTAACATAGCATCATGTAAGCTGGTGCTAGGCAGTTCCCAAAGTGTTACTAGGCACTGGCTGTCACATCTTTACCACAAGTCTTGGTAATTCTACTCTTGTTCTGCAGAGGCGTACATTGTGCACAGCAGAGTACAGAAGTGTATGTCATTCTGTTTGGGATACCTGTACTTTACTTTTTTTATCATGGAGAAATAAGGTGTCTCAGAGTCTACTATATTCTGCTATGTTAGGCCATGTTTATGCAATTTATAGCCTGTTTTCATGACTGTAGAAAAATCATTTAACATGTTTCGATACTTCATTGGACAAGGCCTGCTTATATGATCACTCTCTTAGAGTATGCCTGAAGAAAGAGAAAATGATGGAGAATTCCCTAATGATTTTTAATTTCTTCAATGCCTTATTAAGGCAGTCATCTGTTGGAAAGGCTAAAGAAGAACCAGCACACAGACTGGCTCTAATTTCAAATTCCAGCTACTTTAATCTCCTAGATGAACTGTCCTGATGGCTGTGCCGCTGAAGTTTCTAGGTTTGTAACCACATTTTTGTGCCTTGAAGAAAAGGTTTTTTGGAACTTGTTTCTGACCAGAGCTAATAGAACTGGATATTCAAGCAATGCATGTACAATAAAATTTTAATGGAATTTCCACTTTTCTTTTTTTTTTTTTTTATGATTTTAGCTTTGGCTTGACTTAGACTATGTGAATTTACTACAGATTGGTAATCTACAGTCAAGTAACGATATCTCACTAGTCCAGAACAATTCCTTGCTTCCCCAAAGACCATAAAGATTTGGAATAATCTATTAGAGAATGGAGTTCCTATCTTGTTGCTGGTGAGCAGACAGGAGTTCAGGTAAGCTTCTCTTACTAATGGAGAAAGTATTGGAAAAGAAGACATCCTATTTAATTTTATCCCATACCTTCTGGCCTTCCCTTGACAAGAACATTGATTTTTGGAAATAGATAAGGTAAGGAGCAGAACTTCAGCTGGGCTGAAGACATGTCCCTAAGGATCTCTTCACAGACCTCCAGGCTCAGTAGGTGCAGTTAATTGCTCAGGCTGAAGGAGTGTGTTATTTCATGATGAAAAGTATTTGGTGGATGTACTCAGAACTGCCCATTCCTTCCTGAAGGTGGGCCCAGAACTGCTGTTTCTCATTTGGGACTGTGCATTCCCACCGATACTGTTAGCGGTTTCCAAATCCAGGACCCCAGCAGGAGATCATAGAATCATAGAATCATAGAATCATAGAATGGTTAGTGTTGGAAGGGACCTTCAAAGGTCATCTAGTCCAACCCCCCTGCAAGAAGCAGAGACATCCCTGACTAGATCAGGTTGCTCAGAGCCTCATTCAGCCTGGCCTTGAACGTTTCCAGGGATGGGGCATCCACAACCTCTCTGGGCAACTTGTTCCAGTGCTCTACAACTCGCATTGTGAAAATTTTTTTTCTAATATCTAATCTAAACCTACCTCCTTCTAATTTAAACCCATTACCCCTTGTCCTATCACAACAGGCCCTACTGAACAGCCTCTCCCCATCTTTCCTGTAGGCCCACTTGAGGTACTGGAAGACCGCTATCAGGTCTCCCCGGAGCCTCCTCTTCTCCAGGCTGAACAGCCCCAACTCTCTCAGCCTGTCCTCATAGGAGAGGTGCTCCAGCCCTCTGATCATCTTCGTGGCCCTCCTCTGGACCCTCTCCAACTGGTCCATGTCCTTCTTATGTTGGGGACTCCAGAACTGGACGCAGTACTCCAGGTGGAGTACTACTATCTATCCCAGTACTACTGGGATAGATTGCTGCAGCTCCAAGTCTCCAACTCCAACTAGTAGCATGGCTGAGCGTGTATTCCCTGCAGACACACACACATAAACACATGTATACAGCCCATATATGCAATGTGGATCCTCCAGTAACTGGGCTCAGACACTCAGTCTGCCCAGTAGCTGCCCTGGATGCCAGTCTTCCCAGTTGCTGGCATTTGGACATGCCAGCCCCTGAGGCTGCAGCCCCATTCCAATCACTGGTGCAGACCCTTATATGCACTGCATGTAACAAGGCTTAGACACACGGATCACCCAGCAGCAGCTGCCCTGGCTCTTCATCCACTACCTCCCACGAAGATGCATGCCGAAACAAACACACACGCAAAAAGGGGTCTCTTATTTGACCTCCATGTCCCATGGTCTCCTTGGCAGTTGGCCAGGACCCCCTGGTCCCTCTGGCAGCCAGCTTCTCCAGCTGTGTCTCTCACAGAGGCACACTTGCACATAATCACAGGCTGGCCTATGTACCCCTGCAATGTGCACGCTCCCCAGTCACTCCAGGTGCTGTGCACAGTCCCTGTGACTCCTGGTCCTGCTCCAGTGGCTGCACTCAGACCCCCGTGCACACACACACGCACACACACACTCACACAGATGCACATAGAGCTTTCACCCAGGAAAACAGGTGAAAACAGAGTTTAAAGACAAGCCAGGACTGACTGCAGGCACCAGGCATGGGTCATGGCCAGAGAAGCGTACTGATCCGCCAGCTGTTCACACCCAGCCATCCCCCTTTATCCTGCTCCCTCTATTTTCCCACAGTCGATTCTTCCCATCCTTCCCTTTCCCCACCTTTGATTCCTTCCTAAACATCCTGTAATGAGTCTTGTGCAGTCTTCCCAAGCAACCCAGAACAACTCCATACCCCCCAGCAGTGACCCCTCAGCCTGTAGGTGATCTCAGGACCGGCTCTCCCACTGACTCCTGGTGGTGGGTGTCACCCCTAGCCTGTGGGGTTGATGCCCTGGGGCAGCCAGGGCAGAGGCTTGTGTCCCTGACTAGGTTATTATCCTCACCCAGCACTCTGCCTCTTTGCTCCATGCCTGGGCAGATGAGCCTTTAGTCACACATCCTAACAGATACATCGGTCATTACTGACTGTATCACAAAGGAAATTGTCTCTTGCATCTCCCACGGCTGCTCCGAATCTGAGGAGTGAAATGGCTCTCCCTCCACCACCTGCTGCAGCCCGCAAAAAGCAGGGATGCCCAGCCTGCACTGAACATCTTGCTGCTGTTTCAGATCGCCTCTCTGCTTTATTGTGCCCAGATCCTAGTCCATGGCCTGATCGGTGCCAGGGACTGTGAAGGCTTCTCAAGCTTCTGCTAGCTGTCAGCTGCCTCAAGAAGCTGTTACCACCAGCCATGAATCACCAGCAAATAGGTAAACATGACTTTGCAAAGTGACCCGTTGCATATGACTTGATATCTCCCTACCTATTACAACAGATGCAAAAAGCAAAGGACTTTTGACCTGCCACCAAATCAGTTGCTGGTGTCTCATGAGGGGTAGGCTGCCAGAGATCATGTAAAAACCCAGCAGAAATCACCAGGAGGGATGATGGTAATTGATAGGAAGAGTACAGATCAATTCATGCTGACGTGGGTATGTTAACCACTGTAGTCATCAGCAAGAACTGAGCTGTACTCATGCTAAGGGTGGGTTTTATCAGGTTAGGACAAGGGAAAGGTAGTACGCCAAGCAGTATCGCCTGTTGCAAGACATGCACTGCAAGTTATATGGCAATACAGTCCCTGCATAAAAATTTGAATTCTATCTGTTACCCCTCTAGTGGATAGCAGACATGCTGAGAAACAGATTATTTACTCAGTTTCCATGTGTTAGAATCTAAGCGTGTCACGACTATATGATCGTTCCTGTGGCCCCACCTCAGCCACAGCATGTCTGACAGTTAACAACATTCTGACTCCTTGTCTGTCTTGACATGTTGGGAGACACCAAATCTGACTCCAGACTTCCCTCAACTAGTGTTTATAAAATGGGAGGCAGCAACTAGCAGAGAGAAACACAAAAACCTGATTCTTAGGTCTTTTCTTCATTGTCACTGGCTCTGGACGCATTCCTAATCCGTCTCAGAGCAAAACAGAAGAGTGAGGGTAATTATAGTTATCAGATCTATGCTTGTGATGTGATGTGTTGCTGAACAATGTTCAGTAAGTGCTTTACCTTGAAGAGTTAGTAGTATAAAGTCCATGGCAGATCTGGGCACAGAACTCAGGGACCATTGATTTAACCATGGGACAATTATACATCCACCACAACTGACAAAAATCTGCTATCAATCACAACTGAAATAAAATCTGTATTTTTTCATTTGAGGGGTATTTTGTAAAATTCTGGAAAGATGTTACCAGTACAAAACCGGCAGGTTTCACAGAGAATAAATATTCTAATTCTTCAACAACAATAATAAAATACCCTAAGTCTGTAATTAAAGTATAGAGAAAAAGTATTTAAGTATTGTATATGACTCCATATAGATGTCCTTCAATGTTATTTAAAATATTTAGGATTTGGACTGTTTTTTGGTTTGTTTTTTTTTAAATATAATGTAAAAATACAGGGAAATATAAATTCATGTGCAATGTAAATTAGTCTATTTTGATTTGCATTTGAACAAGAATATACACATAAAATTTAACAAACGTGATTCACTCTCTCAGGACAGAATACAAATTTAATTCATTAATTGCTTTTTGCTTTATTTACAGGTTAAAACTCCACTGAGACACTTAATTTCACATTTAGGAGATCCTGGTTGCATGACTATCATTCAGCATTACAAATCAGTTAAGCATACAAAAATTACTTTTCCTTTTTTTTTGTTTTCCAAGCTTGCTGAAAATATTCAGCCACAATAAATAAATCAAAACATTCATGTTCTGCTCTGCATAATGTGACTTACAGCTGTCAGTGGACTCAGAACAAGCAGGACACCCAGTTAAAGATAAATTAGTCTTCAATCAAATGGCAATGAATGTCTGGCACTTCCCAGTAGCTGTGTACGCTCTGTGGAGTACAGTACCTGAGTGAGATTGTTGAGTACTCATTCTGATTTTCCTTTTTAAAACACACATATTTTTTTTTTTTTCCATGGGGGCAGACTTATTTGCAACTGACACTCAGTTTTGCTTGGACTTCAGCAGAGGAAATTCTGCCCCCACCCATGTTGAACTATGACATTGATTTTGTGATCTACAAAAAGATGAATAAAAGATGAATTTTGGCTTTACTAAAATTTAGCCAACTGAAGTTCAAGAGATCATAGGACTACAACAGAGATGTAGTAAGAGAAATGTAGGAGAGATGAAACCAGGACAGACTCTTAGCAGAAGAGTGTGTTTGCAGATGCAGTCTGCAGCCTTTTAAATGTAATGATACTTGAAATTTAGTCTGCAGGTAACTTGGACCTTTGTATAACCTCACACTGGCCAGCAAAAGAAGCAGAAACATATCAGTGATAGAAAAGCTTTGGACACCAGAAGTCAGATTAAGCGGAACAAGACAAGAGAGAAAAAAAAAAACCCTCAATTTTCTAATATTCATCTGTGTAAACTGCACTGCTGCTGATCTGTTCAGTTTTGTTATACAACAGTGCATGTGAATGTATGATATGCAAATATAGGTACAAAAAGAGAATTGCAATGGTTCTGCCGTCACACAGCAGCCCACAGGAAGTCAGAGACATGCAAAAGCATACATCAAGCAGGACTTCACGTGAAGAAAGGTCAGGATACAGTACAGACAGGAAAGGTTCCAGCAGTGGTTCTGCAGGAAAGCACAAAAGAATCACCTTATGTGTAATGATGTGGAACAGGTATATGACAGAAATCAGTGAAATTATGACTGGTCTGGAAACTGCAAATACAAAGTTTTCATTCAGTGATTCACAATAGAAGACTGGAAAAGGAATTGGAAGATATTATCAGGAAGGTGTTTTAAAATAAATTAAATGTAGTACATTTTTTACCCCTTGTAATTGCACTTTGGATTTTATTACCAAGAAAAGTTGTGGAGGTCAAAAGTATAAATGGATTCAAAAAACAACTAGGTAAATTTATAGAAAATATTTCCATAGGAAACACAAAGAGTAGAGGTCCGGATCCAGCTTCCAGTTCTCAAAACTCTAAGCTGTATCGTACCCTTCACGTCCTGTTTAAACTCTTTAAAAGTCTCCTGTTAATTACTGAGAAAGATGGAGTTTTGGTTTAACCCTTACATTCTTATATACTGGGACTACAGCAAGTGGTTTGAATATGTCACGCTGTATCCTGTAAGAAAATGCTTTTACTATCAGTAAGAACACTATTATAACACTAACAAGTCATCTGAGGATTCAGATACCTTGTGTCAAACAGGAAATGAGGAAGCCTCTTCTTAAACCACAGATGATAAGCTTTTCTTTAGCCATAGGACACATTTTACTTAACCACATACAAACACAGCAGGGGCAATTATCCAAAAACTTAATCACAAATAATTTGTCACCCTGGCTTTGCATTCTCACACTTCCAGTGTGAGAACAGAGCCATAGGGAAGAGAAAATAGCCAGCTTGATTTCAATGTCACAGGAATCTGAAATGGGAGTAACAAGCTGTACAAATGCTGAGAACTCCAAATTACGTGCTTGAATTTGTTTCAGTTTTAATAAATCAAAGTTGTTGCTAGCAGCTCTGAGAATTTTAAAAAGCGTATTATTCCTGTCTTGACATAGACTCCCTCCCCTTCTGAAATAAGAATGCATAAATTACAAATGGAGGTCTTCTAGGGCAGCACTGACTTACTTATACTAAGAGCACACTCTAACTAGACTTGTCACAGGTTGAGATTAGCCATTTTTACAGGTGTATCACTTCTCTTGCTATAAAGTTAGCATAATAATGTCCTTCACAGTTGGCAAAGTATTTAATATTTGTTTCTCTGAAATAAAATATACTTATTTGAAATGAAACCTTGAGTGTCGTTAACAATATGACCCTTAAATTGCAATTTCTTTTTTTTTGCTACACAAGTAGTATGAAATAGAAGATGAATCCTACTACTTGCCAGGAGATGAGTAAAGAGATGCTAATTTTCAGGTTTTCTCTTCTTGTAACAGTTGTGCATTAAGAAATATTATATCTTCCCCTCCTTCAGCCAAGATCCGCATTCTTTTTGGAATCAGGCCAGATCACTTGCATAAACACCACAATACTCCATTGCCCCAATGTGACTGAATACCAGTTTATTCAGTCCAGAGGAAATAATACAAACAAACTTTATGTCCATTTAGATGTAGATATTTTGGATGTAGAAGAAGTACCAGTAGATGGTGCTCAAGAATACATTGCATAAACAGCTATGCGTTGGTGGAGATTAGAGAGAGGAAGTAAAGCATAATGCCTTTCTGAAGCAATATTCTGACAGAGCAGTAGAGGCAAGTAACCTTAGCTACTCCAAAATGTAAATAGGTAGAAGTAAGGAAGGTACTCTGTGACAGAGTAGGGGAGCTCCTGCATGAACAATTTTGTGGTTTGAGGCTTAAGCTGTTTAAATTTACTCACTTTTACCACGGTGTCTAAATCAGAGCTTGTTGTTCAGACTCGGTTTATACACAATGGAGAAAAACAAGCAGTAGTAGTAAAAGCCTCATTTTTTCTAAGGTGGACACTTCTTGGGTTTGTATACTCCACTGAGCTATGTTGTGCGCAGCACAAGACCTATGTGCACAGTAGTTCCCACCAAATGCTCAAGAAAGTATCCACTGGCTTCCCTCCCCAGAAAGACCACGACACAGAACTGGATTATCCTATACCTCATCAATTTTTGACTACTGTAACACATTTTGTGTTTGATAGGGAGTCATCATCAGTTTAATTCTGAAACCTCTATCAGAACAGAGAGATTGGAAAATACGTAACACAAAGACACTTCGAGGTCAAAGAAGCTCAAAGGACTATGATCGTCTTTCTAACTTTGTACTCCACTTATTCAACTGTTCTTTGGACTTATATGGGCTTTTATGTCCACGTTCTTATTAAAAAAAAAAAAAAAAGTTAATGGAAACTTTAAATATTTCCTTGTGTCTTCAGTGTTGAAAAAACAAAATGAGCCTCTAAGTACTTCTTTGATTTTTAAAAAATCTTTAAAAAAGATTCTATGCACATTTGTATGTATATGTATATAAATACATAAACACATGCAGAGATATGTGTGTGTGTGTGTGTGTGTGTATACACACACACACAGATATAAACTTCCTTCACTTCGCTGAATTATGGCATTTAAAACAAATAAGAAATTGTGGCCCAAACATTCCTAACAGGAAAATAGAATGGAATTTTTTACTTGATTAGACTCTTTTACTGGGCATTGCCATGGGATATCTGCCACCTGGAGCAAAATGTTGATTTTGCCTTCTTCCCTATTGTAGTAAAGGATTGGGAGCAGGATTGTGTTTAAGGGAAAATCATTCATAGCTGGTCTCTTGTGGAATAGATATTAAATTGAAATTCTGTGTCTGCTGGTATATTTGCCTCCTTTTTCAGAGTCCTTTCACTTAAGCCTTGTTGCAGACTGATGAGATTCTTGAAGGAAATCCCTAGAACAACGTCTACAGTGACCTATTTATGGATTCTTTCTATACCTCTGAATTGAATCTTAGAAGGTGATTTTGCTGCTTTCCATTGACTTGAAACAAAGAGGTGATTTCTGCTCCAGTAATATCAAATATGTTTCATAAGGAATACTAACACTGTTGAGATTTCATTAAATACACAGGACTGTAAAGGTTTTCCTTGCTTATTGCTCTGAATCATTATCTGGTGACCTCCATCGTAAATATGTAAATAGTATTGCAAACTTTGCAACAGAAAACCTCTCTCTTGATAGCTCCACCTTGTCAGAGCCTTCCAGCTAAGCATTACTGATGGGAATTTAAAGATAGAAATTAATTACAAGCTTGAATTGTTTCACCACAGTGTGCTGCCATGTTTGTCACATCACTTTCAGCTTCAGTGCTTGCTGTCACTTGTCTCTCAAGAAGTATTAGATTCTAGTAATTTTACAAATATGTAAAAAAGATGTATTTGGAGATGCATTTCTGGAAATTAGAATTCTGTTGGTGCATCATGGCCAGGGGAGATCGATTCAGTTTTTTAAAGCCTTGAATGAAAATCGTTCCTTTGAAATGTGGCACTACCATCAGTGGACAAAGACATAGAAATAGGAAAGGAGAGACAAAGACCAGCTGGCCTGTTCCTTTGTCTACTGGTAGCACCACGTAATTCTTCTTCTTGAACATTCTATGAAATTTACGTGCATCCTTTTCTAAATACTTAGCTGTCATAGACTTTAGAGGTCCACTATGGTTGTGGAGATATGTCTAAACATATTACTTGCTTAGCCTCTGCTCAACTTCAGGTCAACTTCAGCTCTGCCATTTATTTTGACACGATTAATTTTTGTGTCACTACCAGTAAGGGTTCCTTGAATTATAATCTCAATCTAAAAGGTGATTTTTTTTTAGAAAGAGCATTGTGGGGGTCCAAGTTAATTTCTGGCTCAGTAATTTGCAGCTCAAATATATTCTAATATGTGTTTCAAAGTAAGAGAGGGAAGAACCGTTCTTCTCAATTGCCCCTTACTACGTTTTTTGTTCCATTTTGCCTATGTTTCTTGTTTCATAGATTCTGCAAACTCAGCCTGGAGTCTAGAAGATAAATTAACTTCTTTCTCTCTCCTTACGGTCAGTTAGCTAGAATTCACCAACCCAAAAGTTAGATTAGTTTAAAACTTTTTTATATTTGATTTATGAATCATTCACAGACTGTTTCTGACATTTGTAATGTAGATTTTGTCATTCTTGTTTGGATGGACTTTCAATTTTAGGGTCTGTTAATTGTGATTATTTACTAATTTTGATTGTGAGTTCCAGTGACATTGGTACTACTCCAGAACTCCATATCTAGCACTTTTCATGGAGATAAGCACAGTAATAAATTATTCTATAATATATTATTATCCTCTACTTGGCATTCCGGAGACCTCATCTGGAGTACTATGTCCAGCATTGGTCCCTGCAGTGTACTGGTGGCCTCCATAGTAAATATGTAAATAGTATTGCAACCTTTGCAACAGAAAACCTTAACAGAGATAATGCTAATGCAGCAAAAGGCTCCTGAGATGATTAAGAGGCTGGAGTACATGGCATTAGAGGAGAAAAGAGTAAAGGGGATAAACATCCTCTATTTAGTGGGGATTTATAGAGAAAAGAAAGTCACACCTGTCTCAGAGGTCCTTCTTCCATGCAAGGACAAGAAACAATCTCTCCAAAGGAAATTCCTGCTGAATATAAGGAAAAGGTATTTTCACACCTTTGTGCTTTCACACAGCATGGTTAAGTCCAGGAACAGGCTGCTGAGAGATTTTGGACCTTCATTGCTGAGGATTTTAAAAACATAACTGGACACAGCACTGAGTAACCTACTATGACTTAAAATTTGTCCTTGCTTTCAGCAGAGATTGGACTAGATGATCTCCAAAATTCCTTTCCAATATAAATTATTATGTCAGTCTAAAGACTACTCTTTTAATTTTTTCCCCTCAGATTCCCCCTATTTCAATCCCTCTTTCTCTTCCTCGGTCCTTTCCCTTTCCTTCTCATCTGGTTCTTAATTTGCTCCCTTCCTTTGTTTCTCTTTCAATTTTTCTTCTATAGCATTACTTCATTTTTTCCTTTTCTGTTGCTTTTGTAGTCTTTATAAAACACTCCATTTACAGGTAAAATATATATAGTGCAGACAGGAAAGAAAACTATCCAGACAAAAACATGTGATAAAATATAGGGAGGCTCATTAAAAGGATGTACAGGTCTCTCCTATTCTCTTCAGTTATTGATAGGTAACTTATACAATAACCAGTGAGTCTGGGTATTTCTCTTCCATGTTTTCTTCTCTCCTGTACTTAACAGGTGCCCTCTTCTTACTTTTGGTACCCTGAACCTCTTTGCCCAGTAGTGCCAGTATCTAGCTCTGATTTCCATCTCGATATTACTTTTATATCTTATTCACTCAACTTTTGTCTGTCTCCTTTCCCACTCACTCTACTCTCTCCTTTCAGGTCCTTTGTTTAAAGACTCTCATTTTAAGTTTTCTGGCTCATCAAGTATTATCTAATTTCAGATATTCTTTTTCACCCGTCTTTGCAGTGGTCAGAAATTCCAGTTGGCATTTGCAGGTTTTCAACTAAATTTTACCTACCAGAATTCCCTATGAGTCTGTGTGCTTTCCCAAGACCTTATGATAATTCTAAATGTGATCATTTTTTTTTCATGGAGAAGAAAAAAAGTGACCATATCACTTGAAAAAAAAAAAAAAAAAAAAAACAGCTCAGCAAAATTTCATTGCAAAGCATGGAAGACTAGAGCTTGAAAAAGTTAAACTATTTCAATGATATAGCTGTAAGAATTTGTTGTCAATAGCAAACCAACATATTTTTCTCATTCTCAGAAATAGCCAGAGTGTATTTATGGAAACTTCATGAAGTAAAGTTGCCTGAAGGCAGGCACCTGGCATGGGAAATTGGAACAAGAATAGTTAACCCCTGTAAAGTCTATAAATAGTTGAAAACTGTGTATTGAAT
Source organism: Tetrax tetrax (assembly GCA_009806455.1). NCBI lineage: Eukaryota > Metazoa > Chordata > Aves > Otidiformes > Otididae > Tetrax > Tetrax tetrax. The sequence continues at coordinate 134,727 of WHYT01015370.1, forward strand.
ATGAACGTATTTAATAGAGGAGATATTTCTTATTTGGTTTATAATACATTGTTGCACAATTTCATTTTTGTTCAAATGTAATGTAGTGTTTTGAGATTCTATTCCTTCACTCATTTATTGCTAATTTCATACTGGTCACATGCCAATATTAAGTCTTGATCAATGACCTAAACCACAATGGCTAATTTACCTTTTCTTGGTACTCTGATACCATTCCAGATTCTATCTTTTTTAATCTTTTTGTTTCATGTGATAACCACATTTTTCTTTTAGATCCATTGAACTTAATTCTGTCACTTGTCCTTTTTCTAATTCATTTATACTGTGACCTTAATTTTCAATTTCATGTTCATATACAAAAATATCCACCAACAATAATGTCTTTTCTTTATCTTGAGGGGATTCTGTTATTTTCCATGTCATAATTTTCACATGCAACAGGGATATCTTGCAATATCGGTGCAGTTATTTTTCTTTTAGATAAAATCAACTAGGTCCAATTACTAACTTCTACATTTTAAATGGCTTATTGCTCTGGTCAGTTTTACCACTTCTTGTGCATCCCCAATTTGCTGTATTATCAACACTGTTTCCAGCACAAATTCCAAAACCCAACCCCCTACTAGCTACTAAGAAAAAAAATAATTAACTCTATCCCAGCCAAAACCAGCACAGACTCTCAATTGGATTTAATCTCAAATTCAAGACAAGGCATTTACCTTCCAACATTTTGCTAGAGACTTACTAAATCCAGGTTCTCTTCTTCTTAATATCCCCAAATATTGACTGTATCTAACTGTTTGCTAGGCATCTAAGGGACAAAAATCACAGAAATACTCCAAATGCCAAAAATGAATTGGTGAGTGACTATATCACTTCAGTTAGACTGTGGGTGAAGAAACATCTCAATTATTTTTGATTTTACAGAGACTTATCCAAGTGAGATAATCACTGAAGTCAGTTTGACAAATCCTGAAAATTGAGAGTTCAGAAACAGAACTTGTCTATTATTTTATTAATAGTAAATAAATATATGAAAAAGAAATAGACTGCATCTTTCAACTAGGAATGAATGACCGTGGGTAATTCTCGCAGAAAACAATGTTTATATGCAGGTACATATGTAAATAAACATATAGACATACATTTATATATATATGGGCAGTTCGCCTAGATGATCATTGCAAGTTCCTTCCAACAGAAATATTCTATGGTGTTCTGTTCTGTTCTGTTCTATTCTATTCTATTCTATATATCTCAAGTATATATTACAAGAAATAATATAATTCCTATTTTGATATTTCACTATGACTTATGAAATTATTTAACGGAGTTTAGATCTCTCTTACATCATAAAATGTAAGTATGAAACAGAGTGGCAATCTGCAATGACCTTGCCTTGGAAGGTACTCAAGGAAACATTCAAAATCAGAAAATCAGACAGACATGAATTTCATGCTTTCATCAAGGCACCGGTAATACATGGACCTTGAGTAATTACTACTGCCTTATAATATACTAACCTCCTCCACTGAGAAGAGATTGTTACACACATTGTAGGGATATTTTTTTCAATACATCATTCCACATCAACGAAATCAGACGAACTGACAAGTCAACCTATATCGTGCTTACATGTTAAAGATCTCAAATCCATATGAAAGCAGGTCTATCTTCAGGTGATGTAAAGGACATAAAATAAGAAGGGTAGGATGGTAAATAATTCCAGCAATCCCAAAGTTACTCAAGAAACATTTTCCCATGTTTGAAAGGTAGAGTTTGTATAAAGTTGATCAGCTAGAATCTGACTAGTGAAACTATTCTGCTTTCAATGTGTTTACTGATTCTCAGAAAAAAATACTCATAAGAAGGGTAAAGTTTGAGCAAGGTTTCATAATTCTTTGGTCCTCAAAATCACCCTTCATACAAAATATCTGCTCAATGACAATTGAATTAAAGCACCTTTTCCCTCTAATCCATTCCAAAAAAAACCCCTTAAAAAGTCTGGCCCATGCAGTTCAACCAGCAAAGAATTAATGCCAGATGCCATCCTTGGAACAAAAGAATGGAAGCATAAAACCATGTCAAGTACAGCTAAAATCTGCTAAGACCTCAACAAGGTCTTAGCAGATGAACTCTGATGAACATCCAGTCTGCTCAATACATAGGGACAGGAGAAAATTAAGCAACAAAATCAAGACCGTTTCTGATTGCCACCACCATTGAGAATATTACCTTAACAATGTCTCCTGGGGGCAATTGTCTGCATGACACATCTTTTGCAGGCCAAAGAAAACATGATTACTGGAGAAAGCTGTAGAATCAGATATCAACTGTTCCATTCTGTAACAGGGAATACAGTAATTTTTGTATGTGTTTATTCAAAGCTATTGTAAATTCTAATATTCCTATTTCTGTGTTCCTGTTTATCTTCCAAATTCTAACTAATATTGTAAATTGTGAAATTGTAAGTGTACTTAATAGCACTTAATTTGTTTTAAACTCTGCTTCCAATTGATGCAGAACCCCTCAAAGCAATGAAGCCTGCTCTCCTTCTCCTGAAAGAAAAACAAAAATGCAAATAATTCAAAGAAAATATCCCAACTCTGACTTGAAATTATTAAAAAAAAAATGCAATTGATTTGAAAGGAAGAAAGAAGTCAGGCACATTGGATAACATTATGATCTGCAATCCTGGTAGCTTTTTGGTGTTATTTTTCTTTATATACTTTAAAAAGAGCCTAATGCATGAAATCATTGAAATCAAGGCTTATTATCTTGGGGTAATTACTATCCACACTCCCAGACTCAATAACGAGTCCATTTGAAGGGATGGGACTAGAACAGGGATCAGAGACTAATGCTGCTGGATCTCAGAAGTCAATAAAGACACATGTAAACTTCTCCAAAGGAGTCATGTGCCACCAGTACTGTGATTCTCAATTCAAGAATCAATCTATTCTGCAGCATCTTCTGAACACACAGCCCTGTCTATCTTCAGGGACCATTTTATAAAGAGATATTCAACCAACAAACCTGAATCCACCACCAAAGCTAAAATAACAAGTTTATTGATCATTTTTCAATTAGATCAACAGCCTAGTAAATGAGAGCACAATAGTAGGCCTTTCAACTGCCATTATGGACAAAAATAAAGAATTGATGTCCCAAATCAAAACACTCCCAAATACTTTGATTCTTCTAAGCCTCCATTTCTGCAACATTTGAACTACTGCTTTTATTAAAAACACTGTTGCATTCCCAGCAATTAGGGTGCTACTCCTAAGACTAGATTGTCTTTTCTCAGAGTGTTGTTTAACTAAATATCTAGCCTCAGTGTGAAAGACTTTATTCTTAATTAACACTAAACCCCCCAAAAGTTTAGCTTACCAATCTTACAATTTGGACAAAACTCCTGAGCATCAGAAATGATATTTTATAACATTATATATATATATATATACACACACACAGAAGAACAGGTCACTCAGAGTCTTTGGGGTTCCGTTGACATTTTCAAGTTTTGCTAGATTTGTGATCTGCTCCTCATCTGCTTAAAATAAAGGGTTATAAGCAAGTCTAAGAACAAACACACAGACAGATACAACAAGGACAAAATAAAAATACTCCATAGAGCAGTCTATCTGTAATTATCTGGCTGGCATGGTTGAAAGTGCTGACAAATATGACAACTTCATGATAAAGAGCATGTATTGCACATATTCATTACTATTTGCCATATATGTACTTACAACATACTCTGCAGTGGCAAAATCCAGACAAAAGTTCTGTAGACAATTACTCTCAAACAAAAGTGCTAAAATTCTCAGCAAACTGTAAGGTGGTGCTAGCACAATTTTTGCAGATACCAATCCACAAAACAATTCCCACCTCTTCAAGGACAGACCAATGGAGAAAAATCTCGGTTCTCAATATACTGAATAGCTTCACCTATATATTTACTTCTTTGCTGATAGGTTTCCCACCCTTACTTTACAGCTCATATCACTTGGTTGAAATATTGCTATGTTTTATGTACCTAGAACTACATGAATCTCTAGGTCTTCTGAACCTATGAGAAACTGTAGCCTCAATGGCAGAATGAGTCTTAGTCCATGATGGAACAAGACTTAAAAGTCAATCTACCACATTGTGTTTTCCTCATCCCCCCACCACCCCGAATTTCATTTTTGAAAGAGAACAACGCTATCAGAAAGAAAATGAGAAAAAATCCTACTCATTTGCTAACTCACTTATAAACGGGTTGAAGTTCTGTCTGCTGCTTCTATAGTTTCAATATTTTATGTCAAGGATTGAATTTTGTTACAGGCATCAGTCATGCCATATATATGTCATTTGATTAAGACATACTGAAACCACAGGGTAATAGTTAGAAGCATTGGTAAACAGTCACCACAAAAATTTGTGATGAAACCCTTCATTTCACCTACCTGTTTAAGATCACAGAATACAGCAGTCTCAGCCTCACCATTTTACTGAACTAAAACTCTGTTTGGAGTCATTCTCATGGGCTTGAAAAGATTTTGCGGAATTTGGTTTCAATGCTCTGCTCATCTGTGAGACACGTGTCCAAACTGAACACAGCAATTCGCTGTTGAATTTGCTTGTGATTAGTGATGCACTGAAGTTTTGTTCTGGGTGGTCAAAATACATGTGACTGTGGTAGACATGCCTTACACTACATCTTTGCCATTCCTCACAACAGGGCAAAGAGCTATCCTTGCTAATGCCCTGTAAGTCTGTACACAAAACTTCACACAGCAAGATAACTAGCCAAAAGATGTGTTATATATTTAAGAATAGGGAGTATTTGGATACATTAACGACTTCCTTTTGAAATTACTATGGAAGGTAGTGCTGTAGAGCACTTAAAGTCCAAGAGAATGGGAGCTGGGGCTAGCAAGGAAGACAGAGAGAAAAGTTACAAAGAAATCAGAATCAGCCAACCAGTGTTTATTCTACATAGAGGAGGAAGGAAGATGTCTTCCGTGAAAAATCGGCTTAGGTAGCTGTTCCTTTCTGGATACAGCTGAATGCTGTTTCAGCTTTACTTGTAAGGTAAGCACTCCACTAAACTAATAATTGACCTAAAATGGTGAATTTTATAGATCTGCAGGGAAAACTTTTAGTGGATCTATCATTGTAGTTTAGGATTAATGATGCTAAGAAGCTTGCCATTTGTTATCTGATTTAAACTTTGCCGACTTTAAGTACTCAGCTAACTAGAGTTAGGGTTTACATCATCTTACATGAAGCAGGAACACATGTGGAGGTCCACGGCTTGTACATTTTATGCTCTGATTGCAAGACCCATATAGGAATAAGGCCATAGACAAGCTAGAGATGTTTCTTTTCACTAGTAGTTAATGAGTAATCAACTGTTAATCTGGGAAGGGAAATATTGGTTACTTAGGTTATTTGGTTCCTATTAAGCTTCTAAAGTAAATCTTAGGATCAGCATGTTTGGCTGAAGCATGCTGGGGAAAAACCTACACTAAACTTCAGGATGAGCTGATATTGTTTATATTTTATACATTTAAAACAATTATATTTTATAAATTGATTTTTATTTTATCTGTTTCCAAAGTCAACACACTTCTCATCCACTTAAATTGGTCAGTCTTTTTTGTTTGTTTTGTTTTAACCAGGAACTGAAAAAAGATATGGATATGCATCTTAAAGAAATATTGGAAATGTCCGGTGTAGTAGTCAGTTCTGAGTTTACAGCGTGTAATTAAGCACATCCGTAACTGTTTCAGCTAGACTATATACTAGGAAAACAAATTAGCATTAGCTGAGATCATCTATGCAAACCTGGTCCATTACATGTTCTGTCTCATAGATAGATCAGGGCACTCCTTATATTCATTATCCCCTCAGTCACAACTTGCCTGTTGCCTAGACAAGATAGGAATCTAATTGCTTTGTAAGTCAGCTGTATTTTCCTGCTTACTCTTGCAGGCTGAGATATTTCTTTTATTGTCTTTATAAAATATGGGAGTAGTTTCATTTCACAAAACACTATATGCAAAACAGTTCCAAGCTGTTACGGCATTGCAACTTCATAATGCCTTTCAAAATTTTGTTCTCTTATGATGTCATGAGATTTTTTTTTTTTTAAATAGCTTTAATTAGGTGAAGTATTTAAATGTCTTATCACCCCAATCTAAAAAATATAATAAAATATATAAACCTGTAATATTCTGAGTATGTTCCAAAGCAAAATCAGTTGCATTAGTAGAGAAATAGCTACTGGTATGTTTTTCAGAAGAGAAGAACTGTATATTTCAAAAAGCAAAGTAGTCCCTCTTGGAGTATTAGAAAGTCTGGGATTTTATGTTTGGTTCTTATGACTAAAGCATTTATGGCATCATAAGAACTGCTTAATGAATGTACTGCCTAGTAATACCCCACAGGGTATACTTCATTCTCTTCCTATTACTGCTTTTGTCTCTGCAGATGATTCTACAAGCTCACTGTTAAGAAAGCAGAACTGTTACTGATCATGTATGTTTATTAGAAGTGGTTGGTCATGGGGAATACCAGTAGCTTGAATAATTCAAACTTATCTAGATATTTTACAGGTAATTACACACAAATCAGAACTGATGACTGCTGGAATTTTGCATATTATGCTTGATAATATATTGGTATGCACTGAAACAGCATTATACCTACTCCTGTAATGTTCCTGGAGGTGATTTGATATATAAGCTCATGTCCTTAGGTTTTCCACAAATCTGTAACTTATAATGATTGGTTCTTTTTGATCTCCTAGGAATTGCTTTCTTTTTTTTTTTGAAAATATGCGGTGAGTCATTTATACTTGCCTTGCTCTCTTTTTTTTCCCCATTGGATTATTTCCCTGATGTTTTTCCTAGGAACTGACTGGTACAGGAGATTGCAGGGCTCATTTTATGGAGATTTTCCTCTTTATAATAAATTCTCCACTGATGTTAAGGCACTTTAAATTTACTTTGCAATATGTAGGGGGAAACCTGGTCCAAAGCACTTTGTGCTGACTAGCTGTCTATGTTGTTAATAGATTCCCCACACACACACCATTTTTTTTTCCTGAATGTACTCATTCTAACATCCATTTTCCTTTTTTTTTCATCATTTGTTCATTAATTCTTGAGACTTTAGATTCCCATAGAAACCAAAATTATTTTTTCCTCCTGGCTGTTATGAATTATGACATTTTCTATTTATCAGACATATGGATGGAAATGAAGATTCTACCTCTTTTTTCAGTTACTTTACCTAGTGACTGTTGGGCACTAGCGATGACATACAAGACTCATACAAGTGTATTGTCCCTTTCCCATGACCTTAATCAATAGTCATCCTCCTCCGAAACATTTTAAAAATGTTGTTTTGAGCCCATTAAATCACAGCTATGTTTTCCTGTATTACTTCTGTTAGTTAGACTACTAGCTAATTTGTTAATGTAATTTTCACTTTGCTTTTTCCACTGTGCATTTTTCTTTTTCTTTTTCTCTTTTTTTCTCTGCTGAAACTGGTGCTCAGGACCAGTGGTACTATTACCTTCCTCTTATCCTTAGCAGAAAACTTTTTTTCCAATTCTCTTATTAAACTATTCCCTTTGTTAATCTTTTGAATTTATTTCCATTGATCTCATAGTAATTTCCTAATTCACTTCTACTCTAACTTGTTTATTTTCTAGCCAAAAGTACACAAGGTGTGTGGGAAACAAGAAACTGTTGTGTTTGAGCAAACTAGAAATTCAAATAATCTTCACCTAAGTTGGAAGGGACCTCTGGAAGTTTCTACTGGAACCTCCTGCTCACATCAAGGTGAACACTGAATTCAGACACAAGGGATTTGGGTCTTGAAAACCTCCAAGGATGGAGTTTTTACAAGCTGTGTGGACAACCTATTGCAATGCTTTATTACTCTCCTGGTGAAAAGTTATTTTTATCTTTTATCATATATACAGTTTGAACATAGGTAGTTTCTTTTTACGATCATTTTCTTTTGTTCTCCTCTGTCAACTTCTATCAATAACCCTACTGTGTCTTCTCTGTTGCCTCCCCAGATATGGGAAGTCTGCTGTTAGGTCTCACCAAACCCATTTCTTATTGAGGCTGAAAAAACAGAGTTACCTCAGCCACCCATCAGAGGGCATGCACTCCAGCCCCCTCTTATTCAGTGTTCTAATAGTTAAAGTAAAACTTTGTCTCTTATCAAGAGTTAAGGCTATCCATGATTTGTGGTCAAACAAACAAGCTCCCACTGGCTTCAGAACTAGAAGCTGAGACTTTCTGCCTCTTGAATACAACATACTGTGCTGGGGGTCACTTCTCCTGCACCAATATCTGATGTTGGTGTCCAAGAGCTGGAGATGCTGCTTGTTGGAGATACTTGCTGCTGGGAACATGTTGAGAGCTGTGAATTGGAGTCTCTTCTGTCTTTTCTGAGGCAAGGCACTCTGCAGGCAATTCTAGAATGTGGATTGTTAGGGAAATATTCCTGTAAAGCATTCCAGTGAAATGTTGGATGGGACTGTCTTGACAATGTCTTTTTTTTTTTTTTTTAACACCTTAAAAAACAATTACGTGACTGGTTTAATAAACTTGTCCCTTAAAATTTATGAAAAGGCACAAGATAACAGATATTATGTCTAGAACATGTGGGAAGCTTTTCTGCATCTTCTTGTTAATCTAGAATTTTTTTTTTCTTGTTCCCTGAGGCAGCAGAAGCTTTTTCATGACTATCAACAGCGTAGTCTCTTTATTTAAAAAGCTAAGTGCACAGAGTAGATGTGTAAATAGCTGGGAAATCAGGACTCTCATCCTTTGTTAATTTTTCTTTTTCTGTTTGAGATTCCTCTACTCAGTCTCATAATTCTGTGTCTCCTACAATTTGCTTTAAACAAAATTAGTTATTTTTCACACCATATTATAGACATCAGTGTTGACTCCTGAGTGTAAAACTTCTACAGCAGTAATGTGGGAAAGCCTTCTTTGCTTATGTAAGAGAAGTGAATATGAAGTCTCAACACAGTCTAGATTGAGGTCATATCCATGGCAGGCCACAGGGGATACAGTGTAATTGGGAAAAGAGCAGCAGCAGCAGTGCTTCTGTTCTTTTGTAGATAGGAAGAATTTTTTTTTTCTTTCCTCAGTAATAGCAGGGATTTTACTTAGCTGGTTTGCTGTAATACAATAAATCATGCTTTCATCCTCCAAAATTTAATCTTTTTAAAGAATATATTTTGGAATAGTTCGTTACAAATATATTCTTTGCAATTTACTGATTGGAAGATGCTTACTACCAGTGAGCTTCTTTCATTGCTGTGAACAGAAAAATTTCGGGGTGGTGTCCAGCTAAAAGACACAGCACAGCTGAGTTCAGTTGGATGCCAAACCAGTCAATCGTGTAACAAGAGATCTGTGGTACTCTCTCCAAATGTGGAAGAACACCACTGAGTTCTTGACATTTATGTCAAGACCTGTTTAATCTCACTTGTGATCCCCTCACATTGATTTGGTTTGTTTTGGTTTGGTTTTTTCTTCTTTTTTTGATTGCTCTTTGAAGAACACATTGTCCATACAAAACACACACATGTATACACACATATATTGACATAGAAATGTTTGATTGTATACGTATTATTTGAAGGATTTGGGAAGCTATGTTGAAAGTTTCTGTGGGAGTATCTCTGGAAAGCCACTCTGGGTATCATTCAATTAGAAAGCCACTAAAATATTTCTACATATTAGAGCAGAAATATTAGAAACAGTTACTGTGTGGACAATTTGCCAGCAATGCAAGGACCAAAATATATCCTATTAAACAGTTCCTCCAATGGCTTGTATAAATCATAGCCTCCTTGTGTACAGGTTGCTGAGAACAAATATCTAAATTTGCTGTATAAACTGCTAGTTGTCAATTATTCACCCTGTTTTCTTGAGTCAATGTTTCACAGCAGATTTTCAGATTATTTTCTTGGTTTTTTTTCTTTTTCTTGACTCTTTGGATCCTGAGGTAGTGAACTATACCTGTTTGTCCTTCTCTACAATAATACAACTTGCTGTAAGACTGCATTCCTCCTGCACACGGAGCCACCCTTCCATCTTTTCTTTATCTCTTAGACAAATTATACCTACCTCAGAGGAGACTGCATTTATGAAAAATATCCCAAAAAGTTTTTCAGATGATCTTGGATGACCTCAAAGTAAATAAAAAATATTTGTCAAGCTTTACAGATTTCTCCCCGTGCTTCTTGTTTCTGCTTTTCAGTGAACCTTTTTCATGCCTTCAGGAGTTTGCTGTCATAAAGATGCTGATCTGTGGATATTAGGGATATAGCTTCTACTTCCTGCTCTCTGTGCCTGTTGATTTATTGTTCTGGGAGGCTGATGAACAACACTAGCAAGTGTAGGAGCACAGGATGAAAGGGGAATTTATGAAGGTTGTGTGCCTAAGCAGTGGGAGCAAAGGGAAGCTCCTTTGCATGTAATGATTCCCAAGGAGTGTGTGTATGAGTTGAAAAAATGTACAGCAGACTTTATTAATAAGGACACAGTGGCAGAGTAACAGCATCCTGTATAGGGAGGATCCTCGTGACTACTGTTGCTGTCAAGGAGATGAGCCTGCCACACTTTTGGTCAATCACTCTTTGACTGTAAGGAACAGAATTTGGAGGCCCCAGTTTGGGTACCCTGTGCATCAGAGCGCTATTGTTGATTTTGGCTGAACAAGTGAGCTAAAAGACATCTCCAGCATAGAATGACTGTGCAACATCAAAAAAAAAAAACAACTTCCCCCCAAAAAATCCTAAAAAAGCCAAAGAAAAACAAAGAAGAAAATAGCTAAATGTTAGCATCAACTTGGAACAAAAGATTTGAATGCTTTAATTCTAGAATTTTTTTTTTTGATTTGGGTTCATATCCCAACATGTCATGTGCATAAATCAAGCTAATAAATTAGGTACAATATGTTGAGACATAAACACAAAAAGACCTTAGGAACATTTTAGCCACATATAAACTAGAAATACATATTAAAAAAAAAAGAAAGACAATGTGCAAAATACAATATTTTTTTTTTTATTTCAAATCAGCAGAGCAGCAGCTTCCTATTGATCAACACAGGATATCCTGTAAAAGCACAGATTGGCAATACCAAAGTTTGCATCTGGTGTTTCTGCTTCCCTGTAGTTGTTGATTAAGGACCACATCTCTTCACATGCCTGACAGGTAGAGCTTTGCCAACAGAAGTCAGTAGCTTAGACCTGGCCATAATTACCTGATGGTATCCCTATTAAGTGGAATTACCATACCCATTAAACAGCAGTTATTGCTATTAGGTATCATTAGTCTTAAATTGCTTCCTTGGGAAACATCTCAATTAAGCAAATTTCCCTGTTAAGTGCATCCTGATTAACTGAAGTGCACCGTACTGCTTTGTTTCTTCATGTACCCACTCCAGTAGCCTTCACCCCTCATTTACAACTCTTATACAAATTAAGTCTGGCCTTTCTAAGATTCACTAAAAAAGTACACCCAATTGAAGTACTGACTACAAAAGGCTATAATTTTTGCTGTCTTGCCACATTTTATTAGTTATATTTGGAATTCAAGTTCTAATCTTGTAAGGTCTTATTTTGTTAGTGTGTAATACTCCTGTTACACGGCAAAGGCACATTCCAACTTCTGAAAAAGGTTGTGAATTATGGCCATGTAAAATAATGAGTGATGTAATTTTACTTTCTAACATATTTTTAGAGAAAAGTATATATAAAAAAAATTGTATTGCTAAAATGATGTCATTTTTCCTCCTCTGGAATGCTTGTGCTTCAGAGGTCAGAGGTAGTGGTTTTAAAAACAACACTGCAATGAATCTCACCACTTTTATTTGTTGAAAGAGCAGATTTATTACAAACAAGTAAGAGGTGAAAATAGAACCAGATGTATTTAATGTGGTTGTTAATTCAGAGTTCTGTTTGTAACAGTTAGAATAGTCCTGAATGATGCCAGGGGGAAAAAAAAAAATCCAAACCAACCCTTAAATCAAATCAAGTCTTTCAGTCAAATTTAAACCATGAATATGAATGTGCCTTCAAGACAAGTTAAAACCAGAACACCATTCTTTTAAGAATTTATTACACATTTTTAAAGTTAAAATAGTTTGTTTGTGTAGCAACATTTTATAAATTATTCTCCAATTATACGGATAATAAAATTAAGATGCACTATGAATACTGAGCTGTTTTCTGTCTACTTGTAAGGATGCACTAAATATAAATTTGATTATAATTTCTTGTAATCTGTCTTGTCGCTGAATTCAACTCAAATGCACCATACCTGTACAATTTCTCAGGTGTAATCATGCAGAAGGAAAGAAAATGTCAAATGTACTCATTCAGTTCTCGCAGTGATTCTTTGGGATGCTGGATGTCAATCCAGAAACACTAAATAATTTAATCATGTAAGATATGCCATTGTGTGCAACATCTTTCTGTCGGCTTCAGACAAAATTCTTCATCAAAAATTTTACTTCGGCTAAGGTGATACATCTTGTGATACAGTCATCAGTTAAATGAAGTTATTCAGAGCAAGTGTAAAGTATTTCTGACTCTTTTTAGCTTTCCACATCAAACACTTGAATTTCACATAATGTGCCTCAACTTTTTCTTTTAAAAACTAAACTTAAAACTTGGCATTTAATTACATTGTACAAACCCAATAATTTTTACTTTTATTTTCTTGCATGACCAGCCTTGCACTAATACCAAATATTGTTTGGTTCAGACTTCTATTAAGTCTGCAGTTATAGGACTTAATAGGAAAAATGTTATAATCAGAAAAACATATAACTTGATGAAAGAGGGAAAAATGGAACACAGTTAAATGACCTTTAATGGTAGCTGGCAGTCCTGTTTCTGTGCACTAGAAAAGGGCTGGGAGCTGAGCAGTGGTGAAACATCAAGCCTCAAGGCAAAGGAAGAAAGACTTCTGTAGCTTACACCTTCAGTCCTCCTGTTCTTGTTCAGTACACACATTTTCTTGGATAAAAGCTTTTCTGCTTGAATAAATGAGAAGAATGTCTGTACCATGTAGAGTTGTGGAAGCTATTGTAAAAGGTACAAAGAAAGCCCACATTTCACTCTTTCCCCAAACAAATTAAAATCTAGAGTTTTCTTATAAATAGAGACATAAATCCATGGGATTGATTGTTAGGGGAGTACACAGATATTCATCAGTCAGTACTGAATGTTTTTTTATCAATTGCGCCATTCCTCTTAAAAGAAACAATTAAAAAGCTGACCAGCATATTACTTAAATTTTAGTAGAAAATAATATAGATAATCAAGAATAGAGGTTAGATGCAAACAGAAACTTGCATTTCCAGTCAGTTCACATTGAAGACTGTAAGTTGCTGTATGTCAGTCTTAGGACTCTATAAACCTTACATGCTTTCTGCAAAATTTATTAGAAGTTTACAGAAATTACCTTCTTAATGATGAAAATACTAGGGAAAGTTTCTTTGATCTGTGAAAAAGTGGGTTAGATGACAAAAGCTTTTTGTTCTGCCCTCAAATATCCATGTCCAGTGATGAGTACCGTGTAGATTAGCATGTCTAATATGTATTTGCGTTCTGGTCCTAGTGTCGTCACAGCTGCCTGGGAGATCTGTATTTCACTACCCAGGGAGATCTGCCTGACATCTGCGGCTATTACCTGCTTTTAGAAGTACTAGGAAAGAATACTTTTTATTTCTTTACGTTTCAGTCAGATATAGTTGGGCAATGATGTGATATACCTAAGAAAATGAGGAAAGGAAGCGGCAGGTTTAGAAAGCTAAGGTGCTGATGAAAAGTGAATGCATTCTTGCATGTGTTAGGCTACAAATGTCACTTTAAGATTGAATTTGCTGCTATGTCACTGAGAGAGGGAAAAATTCCACCTTTCCTCGGTTTTAGGGTGGCACCTGGACTTGTGGATGATTTCACTACTTGAGAATTACCTCATATTTCTATCCAGTGTTGTAAATATCAAAATCTCTTGTTTTATTTCTTTATTGTTTGTTAGTTTTAGTTTCTTTGATTGACCTTATATAAGTATTTCAGTCCTGTCACCTCAGAGGGGATTAAAAAAAAATGCAGTATGCTTCATTTTTGTGGGACAAACCAACAATATATTTTGCATGAAGTTTTGTTCAGGTAACCACAGAAGACATATTTTTCCTTATAATTATTATCCTTGATGGATCTCATCCCTATGGACATTGTAGTAGTCAAGTTCACACAGACTAAATTCCACTGAAACCTCCACATCTACAAGTCTAGTATTTGTCTGTCTCAAGGGTAGCTCCCTGCTCATTACCAGCAGCTTTTAGGAGTGAAACAATAAGTTTCTTTAAAGAAAAGTCTGACATGGTCTACAGAAGAGCTCGCTGCAGAATCTGCTCCAGACGGATTATATGGATGCATATAATTGAAGGGACAAGTGATAGCCCTAGAAAGTAAAATTAACTGTATGAATTTAAGGATGTAAGCAGAATTTTTGCAGTCGGAATCTGGCCTTATTTGTTTGGTTACTAGAGGTGAAGATAAATGTTGTTCATACAGTTCTTGAAAAAAAATGATCACTGCAAAAAGGTCACTTAGCAATGTGTTCTTTTTGTCTAATCCTCACGCCGTTTTGTTCAGATAGAAATGGGTCTCATGACTGTGGAAAAGACAAAAGAATACAAATAAGTGTTGCCAAACAGACTGACCTTTAAAGTAGGTAACATCTTCAATCTTCTGTGTGCTATGGCATCTCTTCATAGCTATTCTAACTTCAGTCAGGTGCCAGCAAGTGGCTCTTAACTCTGGACCCAGCTTCTTTTTTCACTTGCAGCAGTGACAGAGAGATTAGGCAACACACTTTTAAATAGTTTCTACTCCCGATTTCTGCATATCCGGACAAAAGATGTGAAAAAAAAATGAGACCTTGTCAGTATTTGGAAGAGATTAATTTGCAGCAGTAAAAGTGATTCAAATTCTAACTCTCGTTATGCTGTATTTTTTTTCAAGTACTTGCAAGTGATCATAATACTTTTGTGGTACATCAGTTGCAAATGCACTTTTTCCTTTCCATAAAGGAAGACATTTGAGGCTTACCTGGACTTCTAAGCATTTCAATTCCTTTAAATCTCTGTCTTTGTTACCAAAGAACTACATTAATCTAATCAGTATATTGAGCACTGTAAGCAAAAAAAACTCATTGGTAATGTTTAACAATCATTTTATTGAGTCTAATACTTTATAGAGGGTACATACTGGATTTATGTGCAGTTATACAGGTAGTGATACCAGTTATTTCTGTATGAACTTTCCACAGTGCACAGACATATATTTTTAAAATTATTATCATTTATTTATTTAATTTTTATTTAATGGCTTGTCAAATGAGGAAAATCACAGAATGGATATTAAATTTTCCACTTTTCTCTTATAATTTGCCCTCCCAAAAAACTACTAAAACTGGATAGATGCAATGCAATGGCTGGGAGTTATGCATTTGAAATTGTTAATCTGCTCTGCTACAGTAAAACCACCATGAATGTGGTTCTGGTATGTATTAAAATACGTGTTGTGCTACCCCTACTTATTTTGAATAATAATGTTGCTTTGCAGCTGATCTCATATAAGTTAATGGGGCTTCTTGTAGAATTAGACACTACTTAACGGAATACGATCAGAATTTCATGGTTATGGAAATTAATGAAAAATTCATTAGTCATGAAATGGAAATTAAAATACTGGCATAGATTAGAAAGTGGGTAAGATAGAAAGACAAGATTGGGAAAAAAAAGAAAAACAAACAAGCAACAACAAGTTGCTTTCTATGTTAATTAGGCAAAATTAAGCCAGACATGAATATTACTTTCAGATTTTTGACATGATTGAAGTATTATGTTAATCTAGTCTTGACCTTTATATAAAAAATCATGGAAATACTTTGAAATCTTAACTTTCTAAATCATTGGGAAATGTGCATAAATATTAGCCCAGTCAACTGGAGTCTGACATTCATTTCTTGACAAATGAAACAAGAAAATCTGGGATGTCCATTTCTTCCTTTTTATTTAGTTTTTCATTCCAGGCATATCAAGACATATTTATGAGAAATTCAAATGTAGGAAGGAGTAGGTTTTGCAAGAATTTTGCCAGATAAATATTGCTCATACATGAAGTACATATTTTAAAGACTTAACAGATGTAGTTATTTTTTTTTCCATGTAATCTTAAGTATGTTACAAGTTTGAAATAATGAAGAATCAAGGGGCCATAATGATTCCAGAAGTAGAATTTTGATCTGTAACTAATTGTATCATGGAACTTGTGACACTTAAAAGGTGATTCTCAATTAAACTCTGTCATCTGAAATGTGATCCAGAAGTGCTGAAGAACAGGCAGCTCTCTCTTGAGAGAGCTCTTTCCTTGCTACACTTCTGAAGGCATAATGTTTCTTAAAAATCAGCAGAATAATTTCTGATTTCAGGTGGCAGAAGATGAAACTCCTGTGCCTGCTTTGTTTCCTTGCTATTATTCAGGCTTCAAACTTCAGTATTTCTATTGATACATTTATTTTTGAGAGAAGTATGCATTTCCTAATCCTTTTGGGTTAAGTTTATGGTTTCCCACCAGTTCAAAATGTTATTTTGGAGGAAAAATGAATAGTCATGGTTTGTTAATGGATACTAAGACTCCATATTATTACAAACTGAGGCAATTGTTTTGTATTGGATTTTTTTTCTTTATTAGATGAGACAGTAAATTATTGATAAGCCAATTAATGTGTTTTTCATTTGAAATACTGTGCAAGTAGGCCCTCTGGGAAACCTCTACTTATTTACAGTTGAAATGATCTGCAAATAAACTCACTAGGAAACTTCAATATATTACATGGAGAGAGAATACTGAAATGGCAGCATCAGACAGTATAAATTTTTTAATTTAATCTCTCAGGTCTGTAAAACAATTAGAAAATCAGTGATGTGGGCCTCACTTTGTATTAACAGGAATAGCTACACTACCATCGGTGAGATATTTTGGGTCTATAACCTGTGGGTCCAGGTTATTTATTTACTTATATTGCAAATCTGAGACAACTACATCTAAGGAAGAAAAAAAAAAAAACCCTAAATTCTCTAATAGATGTTAGGGGAAACGGAAGACGAAATAATACACACTGAAGGCAGGGTTTCCTATGTTTAATATTGCTGATGACTTAGTATTGAAGACCAAGTTGCCAATAGTTTTCCCAGAGTTTAATTTCCTATATATATCAGATATTCCCATAGATTGTTATGCAAATGTGAGAAAATGCTCAGCCAAAAAAAAAAAAAACCCAAAAAAACCCTTGGGCTTTTGGGGATAGAGTGGAGAAAAAGGAGAAATTTTGGGAAGAAGCAGTGGATACAAACAGTAAGGAGATGGGATGACAGAATGTCAGGGTACAATTATGGTGTCAGAGCAACAGACATAGAGTTTAAAATTAGGCATCAGGACGGTGTTATGCAGAAACCAAATGGCTGTATTGAAAAGAACACAAAAATGGCAGCATTTGACTTTGAAAATTGAGTATAGTATCCTAATATTTTAATTAAGAAAAAATTCTTTTGTATTTGCACTCACAAAAGAAAGTGGACTTCAAAGCAGGGGAGGGCTATGTATTGAACTAAAGCAAAATGAGCAACAATTCTCAGTTGCCCTTCACTCTGTGAACTAGCTCAAGAGGCAGTGAATTTGCCAGCATAGACTGTTACTGGCAGGAGAGCAATAGTGAATCTTGAGAATCTTGATTTCTGGAGGTAAAGAAGCTCTGCTGAACTTACTTTCATTCTCCACATGCATGGTATTTCCTTACCTCCATCAGGTATAAGTAATCCAGGTTATTCTCCATCCCATTCACCATGAAGTTACTTGACACCAGTTGATCTTTCATAACCAAAGTAACCAACATAAAGTGTGCAGTAGGTGCATCATCCACTATTGGTTTACAGGTGAGCTGTTCAACAGCAGCAAGAAGTGAGTCCTGCAGTCACCACCGCTAAACCATCTCTGACAGGGTGATTTGGGATATGGGGAAGAGTGTAATTAAGTAATACAAAACGATGGTAGGGAGGCAAAAGAGGAGGAAGGACTGGTGTCCTGTTTTGAGAACTGGGAGGAGAAGGAGTGGGGACATTCTAAACAGAAGAGGAACATGCTGTTGAAGGTCTAATTTGTATGGTAATAACAATATTGAAAATGGAATTTTGGCAAACATTGAGGGTGTGACAGGGATAAGTAAAGTTTTTCATAAAATAACAATAGATATCTCCAAAGCTTTCTTGGAGTCACATGTTGATGTGTAAACATATAGGTCTTTAGATGTTCCACAAGCTGCAACTTGACTGAAGGAAAGCTTCAGGAGTTTTTACCAGAAACAAGAGACTTCTTCAGATAAGAGGAATCTCCAGCTAATACCTGATTTACGGAAAGTGAGATATTATGCTAGCACTACCATTCAGTCCATGTCCAATTTTTACACTCCTTCTCTAAGTGTCTTTTATTGTACATATTAGGATATATGCCACTGCAGTTTTTCTTAAGATTTACAGCATTTTCAGAGCTTCTTCAACAGCATATGTGCTTGTTGTGATGATGTGTTGATGCTAAAGTTCCTGTGACAATTCCAATCTATTTTTCTTTCCACACTTTGGGATTTGAAAGTTCATAGCTAGGTAGAGTTAGTTAAGTCTCCTTTAAGTCACATGTATTCTTTTTCTTACCTTACGGGAAAATCCTGAAGTCTTGTTGCAGTGCAGTCCTTACTGGTGCTCTACATCCATTTCACACAAGGTTAACTTACAGTTGCTTTCAGAAATGCCTTCTTATTAAAAAAAATAAAGACATCTGCTTTTCTATTTTGCATAATACTAATAATTATGTAATTATAGTTCATTAGCATGCACACGCACATGGTGTTTTGTTCTGTTTTGTGGTCTGACATATATAAATCTCACTAACATATGTAAGATCATTTAAAAATAAGCCATCATTGAACAAAAAGCCTGAAATGTGTGACAGGCTGTATTCAGAACAGAACACTCAAAATTTGTCTTGGCTCGGGTTTAGCTGCTGTTTAATAGACTATTAGCTCCAATTTGCTACTGCTTTATTTGTGTCAATGCACTCTGATCTGAGCATTTTTGCAAACTGTTTTGCTCTGAATATAACTAGGAAAATATTCCAAAAATGCCATTCAGCAGTGAGGTGCAAGTTGAACTTGTGTGTGCTTAGCAAGACTTACATGCCATTAATTACAAGATGCTCTCTACCTCTGTCTGAAAGCTTTCAGATGAACCATTTGTAGTAAGAAAGAAGGAAAATCTGTAGCACTTCTGTAAGAACATGTTGATTTTAAGTTTTCACTAGAAACTTTCAAATGGTTCAGAACTATGTTGCTAATTCTTTCTGATCCTGATAAATAGTTTACAGCCTTAGTATGTTTGAACACTTGATATTTGCTATATTATTTGAAATAATTTTCCAGTTTTGTCAAAATTAAGCTTTTAAAAAACATTTTTGTCTATTCTTCATCAATCCTCCCTCACCATAGTTGACAACCTCCCCTTCTTTTTGCCTACTTTGTCCCAGTATCGAGCCATGCCTCATTTTTTACCTAACTTTTAAATCTTTGAACTTCAGTTGAGAGGAAAATATCATTATTTCACATTTGTCAATATTTTCTATTATGATTGCTTCTATGTCAATTAGTCTTCTGTGATTCTTCAAGAATCTTTGCAGGATATTAGGAAGCACAAAAGATATAATGTCTTCCAATATAAATCCTGCCTAAGAGGATCTTGCACACTAGCATCCTGACACGGCTCCCAAACAGCAATCCAGTTTGCCTGTTTTCCTAGACAAGTTTCCAAAGACAGAAAGACAGTTTCCAAAGAGTGTGTGAAAGTATCATGGTGCAAGTCAGGGAAGTCCACCCTCCTGGTGGACACGTTAGGAGACCAGAGCAGCATTAGGCCTACAAGAAAGATGGGGAGAGACTGTTCAGTAGGGCCTGTTGTGACAGGACTAGGGGTAACGGTTTCAAAATAGAGGGAGGTAGATTTAGATTAGATATCAGTAAAAAATTTTTTACAATGCGAGTTGTAGAACCCTGGAACAGGTTGCCCAGAGAGATGATGGATGCCCCATCCCTGGAAACGTTCAAGGCCAGGCTGGATGAGGCTCTGAGCAACCTGATCTAGTTGGAGATGTCCCTGCTCCTTGCAGGGGTGTTGGACTAGATGACCTTTGAAGATCCCTCCCAACCCTAACCATTCTATGATTCTGTGATTCTATAAGTAATTGTGGTTTTATGGCACTTATGCTTGACTTGGTGCTCTTGAGTTGTTCATAGTTTATCTCTGCTCCTGGAGTTATTCATACATTTTACTGTTGGTCATCAAGGGACAAAAACAGGCCAGAGAGCAGCTGTTTACCCTGCTTATAGGTGAGATATCTAGGTAAGTCTAAGCAGGGTTTAATTTTGTCACCTCCTAGTCTGAGTTGAATTCAGCATCTCTGTCCTGCAGAGAGGATCCATGCAAAAAAAAAATGCATTGCTTTCACTCAGGATGGACAGATGTTCACTCTTTTGGACAGAGAAGATTCCTGGAAAAACTATGTTGACTCTTCAGGAAGAACAGAACTTAAAATTCAGGCCCTGATTTCCTAGTAAAGTTCTTGAACTGTGAAACTGTTCTGAGAATGTGGACATAAAAGACCAAAGTTAACTGACAGTTTCATTTACTTAGGATCTTAGTATCTGTAGAAGTTTCCTTACACTCTCAACAAAGTGACAATCTCAATCTCAGTGTCTCCTGGATGTCCATTAATTACATAATTGCAGTACCTATATTAGCTGCACTGGGTTAACCATTTGAGCTTTGAGTGAGCGACACGTGTAATAGCTGAATCTGTCATTCAGATATTTTTTATAAGTTACTTCCCTTACTGCCTCTTAGTAGACAAAATTATTCACCATGTCTAATTTAGCATCTAAGAAAGACACTGCCTCTAAATCTGGGTCTGGAATTTGCTGGCAGATGTGTCTATTTCTGCAAAGTGTGGGAATCTTTGACATAGAATTGCAATAATTTAGGTTGGAAAGGAGCTGAGGAAGTAACCCAGTCCAATTCCCCCAACACTCCCACCCTTAAATAGAGGTGATAATAAACTCTTCTGTGACTTTCCTGCTCATTGCCCCAGTTGAGACATGTTTCAGAAGACTGGAAATATATTTTGTACTAGGGAACCACCTGCTATTCTGAATAGCCAGGAGACTCCATCTTCCTGCCTTTCAGAATTCTACATCAAAGTCTCAAAAGAAGGTATAGGAGTTAATTATCCTGCTCATGAACTGCTGGTGATTTTACCACAAAAACATTTAAGGAAACTCAGAGTTTCTCATGATCTCTGTTCCTCTTATACAACCTGAAGAGAAAGAAAAAATAGTCCAAAGATAAACAAGGCTTCATTGCAAACAATTAATTTCAGGACAATTAAATTGCTTAATGCCTGTCTGACAAACTCACAGGTCTCTCTTGAGATCAGAGAGGGAATTTCTAAAAGCATCTTTCCATCCAACACTAGTTTTAGCTTTGCATATGTAATATGATCCAAAAATAAAAAAAAAAGAAAATCAAGACAAGGTATGCATTCCATTTTTCGACTCTTCTGTACCTTTCTGTAAGAAAGGCTGCAGGTAGCTTTAGGGAAACAAGTTTAGAAAGGATTTTAAAACCTTTCTTGCTGAATATGAAAGCTCAGAGAATCTATATTTTAATAGAACTTTACAAATGTCTGCACTTTAGACAGCTACAGAAAAATTGTATTAAAGAAGTAAATGAAATGTCAGAGAAAAAAAAAATTATATTCCTGTGTTATTCAGTAAGAAAAATCCACATGCTATTTATGTATTAATACTAGAAATATATCTCTAGTTATTAGTAAAATACTACATGAGTGTACATTATGTGAATTTATATTACAATTTAAGATAGTTTATTAATTAAATTTTTAGAAAGACATCTTACGGATTAGTTAAGGGATGTCTTATTTAGAAATTTGTAAATACTTCTTCATTGACTACTGTGTTCTGAAATACTCCATTACTGGTGTTTTCCTTCAGTATTAACACCGATGAGTGTTCCTGCAATTAGACATTCATTTTTTTTTCTCTTTCTTACCTGAGGCACAATTATATCAATAATAACTTTAACCTATTGATCTATTTCAGGCTAGAATGTTACCTGTCTTTGACAAAATACTTTCAGTATGCCTCTGATGGTATTCATAAGCAATGAGTAAATCAAATCACAAAAGTGCTCATAATCCGTTCTGCCAGTTTAACCTAATTCATTGATGTTGGTGTCCTTCTGTGTTATCTGACAATCACTCCAAATTAGAGTTCCCTACCTTCCCTTCTAACAGAAAGCTTAAGTTATTCCTTTAATTCAGATGGGAGTGGGAGTGCTAGTGTAGGTGGGTTTTACTTGAAGTGAAGAAACAGCAGCAACAAGTTACATATGTTATTTTCCTTAAATATTGTTGTGAACATAAACTGTCCTTAAATTCAGGAAGAACAAACATGCGTGAAACCTTAAAAGGCACATCATCATTATCTGCTAAGTAAGCTGTATATACTTCTGTTTGCCTACATGAAATTCTGCTATTGGAACTCATTTAAATAGGTAAGTTCTTGATATACACTCCAATTATTCATAGCTAATATATTCCATCATTTAGAATATTGGTGAATATTTCTCGCTTTACCCAACCCATTAAATTCTGAAAATGGAAATCTGAATGAGTGGAAATAGGTAATTGTTCTGTAAGTACCTCAGACTTCACTGTTACTATTTCCAGATTGACTACAAACAAATGTGAAATATAACATACCTGTTTTCCTTGCCTCTGGGGTTTTTTTTAGGGATATGCATAAATAACTTAAATAACTTATTTAATGTTTTCAGGTAGTGTGGGGGAAAAAAGCCCCAACTTCTTAAGGGTTGGTTAGTTGGTTGGCTTTTTTAAAAAGTACACTTGTAGAATTTTTTTTTTACGATCATCTGCTCTTTTTTCTCTAGACTCCTGCTTGATTAAGGTATCTTCCTCAGGTGGATGATCTTAAGTAATCATCTACTAGACAGAAATAAAAAGGAAAATTTGAAAGAGCCTTCCAGGGTTCAGTGGAGGGAAGAACATGTAGGAAAAAATGTAGTTCTTTCACTGTTAAGCTGCACAGTAGCTTTCCCTGGGCTCATTATTGCACCCTGAAAAAAAATAATCTAGCCAAAATCCTTAAATGAAAGGCACAGACAGCTTTTCATTTTCACTCCATCAAAACAGCCCTTCTACATAATGCTTGGAAAAGTAGATCAAATGGTGTCAAAACTGTAACAGATATACAATTTCACACAAAGTACTGTAACAGAGGTCACTCTACCTGTATGTTGCCTGACTTGACAGATACGAATTATGAACATTCTCATGGCAGCACCCTCTGGAATACTCTGTGGGATTCGCAGTCTCAGGAGGGTTTAACTCCTTCCCACGCTACTGAGCAGCAGCAATGAGCACAGTGCCTCTCCATTAATTCCTGAGCATATCATCTATAAAGAAAACACAGTCGGTGCTTGTCCCTACCCTTACGCTTTAGTGCCAGTTAGCGCAGAAAAGTTCCAAAAAGGAGCTCACGAATGCTTGCATCAGAAACCCTTCACAAAGCTCTTCTGGGAGCAATGGAGCTTCAGACATACTCTCTCCTGGAAGTCGCCCTAATTACAAAATTGGAAGCACTGAGATTAGGCAGAAATGAGGGCCTGAAAAGAATTAGTCATCACACATGAGGGAGACGAATGTGGGATTCAACAGTTCTTGTGTAACAGAGGTAATCATTGTGACTCTCCCGAGTATTTTATGCAACAAAATCCAAGAACATAAAGAGCTTTTGAAATATGAAGCTGTATGGGTTGGGTTTTTTTGTTTTTTTTCTTTTTTGGTAGGGCAGCTGTCAGAAATTGTTTTGCAAGCATCCACTGCCAGATTTCTGGGTGGATATTACCAGTCTGTCAGGATAGGAAATTTACTAATTTGAGTTCAGTATTATAAACTCTTCCGGAGTGAAGAGGGTATTACATTTGTAATACCACCAATTAACTTTTTCTGCTCATCTATGTCTGTTCTTTCTACAAGATTGTTACTGAAATAATATGGAAAATCTTACTCTGAAACACTCGCTACCTTTCATGTCCCCTTAGCTTAGGAAAAAAAGCACTTTTGTTGAATTAAATTGGTGTTAGGCTTAGTAAATAAACATAGAACACTTATCAGAAGCCTTCAGAAGATACACTAGAATTCTTAGCCTGTTGTTTGTCCTGGTTTCGTCATTCTGAGATCTAAGTTTCCAAAACACTGCAAAGTTTCTCTCTCATGAATATTAGTTAAGTGAGAAAGAAGAAGGAAAATGATAACCATCTATCATACTGTCAGTTTGAAGGAAGAGGGTGAAAAGTGATATACTCAACCACTATAGGACTATAATTCAATGCAGTATACAGTTAGAAATAACTCTGAAGTAGTAAAAAGTTGCCTAGCTATTTCAGGTTATAAGTACTTCAGAGTGGATAGCTGTGTTGTGTTGAGCATATCCATGCTGTGCATTGCATGCATAGCTACACAGTGATATAACCTGACTAACGTAAAGAGGCAATCAGAAAAATAAGTTTTAATAGACATAGAGTAACTTGTAGTGACATAAAACTTTTCTGTAATATTGTTATGCAAATCCAGCATTATATGGTATTTGCAAATGAGCTAATAACAGCACTTCCATGATTTATTTTGGATAAATCCATATATACCTCAAAAACACTCTCAGTAAAGCATTGTTATTATTTTATTAAACACTACTTTTGCCTACTTGAGCTTAACAAACAAATCTAATGGTATGAAAGAATTTAATTTCAGAGATGAATGATAATTTGTCAGGCATGGTTAATTCACATAATTCAAAGTTAATTATGTTTGCTATATTAGAGAGTGCTGTAATTTTGTTCTGTTCAGCTGCAGCTTTTATTAAATCTTACAGTTTGATTAGGAAATGCAGGCTTTAAGAGCTTACAGCAATTTTTTAAAAATGGCAAGGTATGGGGAAGGGCTTTTTTAAGCATGTGCTGTTGTTAATGTTCACATTCTCTCTTGTGTTACATCACTTTGCAATCTAAAGCTGACTGATACACTGAGATATTTACTTAGAGTTCATACTGTGTGTGACTTCTTTCTGTTTTCAGCATTTGGGGATGTTACAACTGATGTTCCCAACACCACTTGGTACATTAATGTACAGGGTGTTCTTCAGCTATTCTTCAGCTGTACTTCTTGTACCAAGCAGTACTTCCCCAGCTATATTCTTCTGTGGAAAAGAAAGACTCCACACAACAGAGATTTACAAAATCAATTAGAAAGTGTCACAGAGCTTCTGACACCAGATCAGCTCATTACACCATTGTTTATGTGGCAATAATTAGATACGACTAAATTTGTATTCAATAAATACATTTATGCAGCAGTAAAAGGTACAATATTCAGTACAAGCTAGATTTCTAGAAAAAGAAAGGTAAGCGAATGTGTGAAGTCGCTGGGTTTTTCACAATCTGAGAACTGTCTAGTTTTGAAGGCATTCACATGGGTTCAAGCCCCCTGCTGAGTTGCGTTCTCATGTGCCTTGATGTAACTAGGTAAAATTGACTGATATGAATGTTATCTTCATTTGAGCTTAAATAGTCTTCCTTCTGATCTATGCTATAAAATAGGAGTAACATCATTGTCCTGTCTCATAGCAATGCTATGATACTAAATACAGGATGTTGCTGATGTTCTCCAGTCACACGGAAACGTTAGTATTGAAGAGAGATAGCTCCTACCTCAAGCTGTAGCAAAAGTGTGCTTAGTCTTATACCGTACAAGAGGCAATACAAATTTCTGACTCTTTTCATTATGGGATCAGATTCAAGTTCTTCTCAGGGCTGGTTCCACTATCACTGGACTTTATCTATGGATGCATACAAACAACATCAGGGACCTCCAGCCCAAACTTCTCTCCTTAATGTGGCTTTAAACTTCCTTCCACTATGGTCCTCTTTTTGCTTGTTCATTTGTTTGTTTTTCCTAAAGTAAGCCTTCCCATTACAATTTTTAGTTTTGATTTTCTTATCTAAAAAGCTGGACACGCTTCTGTATTTGCTTCTATGAAAAACAAAGCTATGGCAAAGAACTGTAGGTTCTCACACTTAAATAGTTGAAAGGAAGAGGTAAAGAGCTGCATATGCCAGGAACTTACAGAAAATAATCTTCTTCACTGAGCAGTCTCAATTAATCATGGAAGTCCATTGTGCCCTGAATAAGGCAGAGTCCTATGACAAAAGCAAAATGGAACCCATTATTCATTAGCACAGAGTTCATCTCATACTGATGGAGTTTTTACTGCATTAATAATCCTCGTGTCAGCGAAAGAGGGAAGCTTGAGTAAAATCTTGAACACACAGTCTTAATTCTGATATTTCTTATATTTGGCTGTTCTTTTAGTATAGTATTTCTGTGCACATTGTATGCTCATATTTGTTCTTGGAGTTAACTGCCTGGAGTATGTCATCACTGCTGTCAGACTGCAGGAAGCTGAGAAATAATCCAAGCCTTTGAAGCTAGCAATTTTATTAATGTGCTAACAGCCAGTGAATATCTGTGGACACCGAGGACATATAATGACTGTTAAAAGTCCAGGCCCAAAATTTTCCCACAAACCTGAAAATCCTTGCTGCAAGAAGGATTGTTATTGGGATGAAAGCCATTTTCCCTCCTTGTGCCAAATTTAATCACATAGAATCTTGTTCTCTTCCATTAAATCTTCTTTCTCATGCTTTTGATAAACCAAATGTAATATTTTATTATCCTTGGGAAGAACATTAGCAGGAAGAAGAGAAACTTCTTAAGAATGGTGAGATTATTGATGTGTAATTACAGCGCAGTGTCAGATCCTGGATTGACTCTGAATGTATTTAC
The DNA here is from genome assembly GCA_009806455.1 of Tetrax tetrax. Classification (NCBI taxonomy): domain Eukaryota; kingdom Metazoa; phylum Chordata; class Aves; order Otidiformes; family Otididae; genus Tetrax; species Tetrax tetrax. The sequence continues at coordinate 161,878 of WHYT01015370.1, forward strand.
TAATGCAGTCATTATCTGGTTGTTCACAGTCAGAAGCCATGCTGCTTTAGCTGTAAATAGAGTAATAATAGAGACACAGATTTTTTTTTTTCAGAGGAAAGATACTTTCCTAGTATGTCTGCCATGTCACTGGTAATAACTGGAGTAAAATGTCAATGCACTGAACTCTCATAGGATGCCAATCTCCACACATATGAGCTATTAATATTTTCTTTATATATATACATATATATATTACTGGAAATGAATATGAGGAAATCACTAGTGTAAAGGAATTGTCTGCTTAAAGCAAACGATATTGTCTTCCCACTTCATCTGTCTTTGGAAAGAACTTGTGGACCAGATTTCATTCTCTCATGGCTTTTTCAGAAATTTAGTGTCTGGCTTTCAGCAAGCTTTCTCCTTTCCAGGCACTGAATGTTTTTGAGTTTCGAATGTTTTTGAACTTCTGCTAACAGGAAGTGATATCTCAAAGGCCGTCTGTATGGCATTCCTGCACTTTAGTGAGGGGTTTTTCACTCTAGTGGCAACAAGATGTAAGGAATCTATATTTTCATCACCTTCTCAGAACTGTCACATTTGTCTAATGCTATCACATTAGACATAGAGAGAACTAGGACATGAATAGATAGCACTTGCCAGCAGTGCACTTTCTGAGAAGCTGGGACAGGAGTTCATTGGGAATGGTGAAATCTGGAAGCCATAAATTGAATGCTGGGAAGCAGTACTTTTATAAGAAATCCTAGTATTACAATAATGTTTGTACCCTTTTCAGCTGTGATCCACAGGTGCGAGGGATTATTTCCCCATCATCAAACTAGACACAATTTGTTGCTCAAATTAATTAAGTTTATATATACCGGGAAGTCTCTAGTGAAAAAAATTATCAAGGTCTTTTTTTTTTCCTGTACGAGTCTGCTGGGGTAGCACATTCCAGCTTCACTGCTGGGTTTTCACTGACAGAATTCATGCTGCCATTTCCCTGGCAGCATGAGCAGTGGAGAGTTGTACTGTGCTCAAGAGTCCATGTTATTACATTAGTAGAAAACTTGCAAATCTTTGCCTTTGCTCCTGTACTACTCACACAGCAACTCATGGATGCTCACAAAGCCCAGTCTATTGAGAAAACTGGTTGCTACAAGGAGAAGTTTTGTGGTTTGTATGGCTGAATTGCCCAGTGACTTACCCTTGAGCTGAAGCAAACTGACTGAATTTCCATTCGTGTCCAGTGGTGATCTGCTTGGTATGTTCAATAACTTCAAATTTTGGATGAATTCTGCCAGCTGAAGTTCATCTAAAAACTCTACTTTGCTTCTTATATTCCAAACCTCCAGAAGCTCTATTTTATCACCAAGTGATACGTAATAGCTAAAACAAATGGCGATAGACTTTGGAAAATAATTTCCAAAGCCAATTGTTTTTCACATTACACAGTGTAAGAAAAATACAGATCTAAGCAAAAGTAGAAAATATCAAATTATTTCCTACTGCAATTTTCTGACCTACTGCAATTTTCTGAGTGCTCTTTAGGATTCAGTTAGAACGTGGTATGGAGTCCAAGAGACCAAAGCACACAGGGCCTAGGACTGGAGCAGCTTTGTGAATAGCTGAATCTGGTTTTCTGCTGATGGAGACAAGTGGTATCGCAATTTAAATTCACTCAAATGCTATTCTGAAAACTACTAAGAGGATATTCTGCAACATGACTCCTCTCACAACTGTAAATGCTCTAAATTGAGGAGTGCTTTTCACATTTATTTTTGTATCCAAAGTGTTTGTTAGCTTAAGTAGTTCTTTTCCTCATCTAATATTTGCATTTATCTTAGTGTAGAAACAGACAGGTAATATATCTCCATTCAAGCTGCATTATGCTATAGGTTCTGCTATAAAGGGCTTTATTAATACATCAGTTCCCTTTGTTATCCTTCTGAGCGTGTACTTTTCTCATCTCCAAAGATATGGGAAAAACTATTTTCTTTCAAATTTCAGCCATCCTATTATTTCGTTCACGTATGGCCTATTAACTTGCTGGTAGCCTTTCACTTTATTTTTCATACTCTCACTGCCCCTAAACACAGGAAGTGGGTAAAAATGCATCAGCAACAATCATAAAATGAAAAATATGCAAAACAATTCCAGATACAAAATGCACCACATTCCAAAATTTCTTAACAGCTTGTCTGAATTTTCTCAAGAAATACAGGCTTTCACTTCCTTTATTGTGCAGATGGATTTTCCTATATATTTAGTGTTGCATAATTATTCCAGAAAACCAACGAACATGGAGATTCCTTGATATTTTTTTTTCTGAAATTTTTAGCCTGAACACAGCGAAGAGTATTTAGAGATATATAGAAACTATCTGACAGTTGAAAGTGTCATTTTTACATGTAAGGAAAGATGACAGCTGGTTGATCTAGGTTCTCACTATAGGGAAAAAAAGAGTATAGTAAAAGTTATTGCGAGAATGTTAAATTCTGCTTATTAAACTAAGCAGCTGGAAAGCTAGCAAATAACTTCCCCCATTTTTAAGAGCCCTTCCTATTCCCCTGCTAAAGGAGCTATTTGCTCTATAAGAACTGAAGTGCTTGTCTAAGTAGTGTAGAAGATGAAACTAATTGCTATTGATTATGGCCCTATCTTCCCACGCCATACTCACTTTCTGCTTGTTTTCCAAGTATGGGCCAAAGCAGCAATTCCAATAAGCATTAGATTCATATTATTCTCTTTCTTTCATTTTTTTTTCTTTATACAAGAAGCTTCACTTGGCAGTGGTTTTGAATTTCTTACACAATATATTAGTATGATGGGGTGAGGTAATAGCCATTTTTGCTCTGTAAATATCTATTTTTTTCTCTCTAGTGACTAGATGCTCCGACTAAAATAAAACATCTCTCATACTAGACACATGTATATGAAGAAGGCAGGCCTAATGAAAGAACAGATTTAAATGAACAAAAGCTAGTAAAAAGGGAACCTGATTATTTCCCATTTTACAGATGGTTCTACAGCTCAGTGAAATAGTGAGCCAGATTTTCAAGCATTTAGCAACCTAAAGATGCAGATGGTGCCTTTGTGTTTTCAGAAGCACCTGTCTGTGCATTAATACAGCTGTGTGTCAACTGGCTTTAAAAATCTGAGCTGGAATTGATTGTCCATCTTACACATGAAATCTGCAGTAAAACTAGGAATCAAGTTCTAAATCAAGTATTTTTACAATGATCTTATTTCTACTCATTTTATATAATGTGTAAAAGTGTATAAAATGACTCCTCAGCTGACTTAGTCTGTGAATGGAATTCCTGCAATTAAAGCTAACATTCACACAGGCCGGAGTGCTGGAACATTTTATCAGACCTTTCCTCCTGCATAATCTGTTTTTTTACGTAATTCATTCTTTCATTTGCATTTTAATTAGAGAATGTGCAAAATGTCAAGTTTAATTGGCTCAGGAAGACTTGGTACAACGAAGCCCTGGACTAAATGTAGCTGTGGGCAGTGCACCAAACAGCTGGCTTAGGGTTCAGAATAGGACTTCAGTACTGTAACAGGTTTTCCTTACATAGTTTTCTGTGACTAAAGGTATCAACACTAATTTCTTGAGAAGGAAAACTAGAGGACTTACAGATCCCCTGTTCCTGCTTTTGAATAACATGTGGCCTGTTTCCTCTTGTATGTGTGCATTTCAGATGCAGGGTAACAACCTTGATGGACTAAAATCCTGGTCTCCTCTTGGTTTCTGAATCTGCTCTTTCTCAGCCTATTCTCACTGGTAATCTTACAGCAGCTGTAGAAGGGCAGAAAAAACTTGGACTGGGCCTCCCTGAAAAATTTTAATGAATTTGTCACTTCCGAGATGGTTGAGAGATGAAGTTCTGGAGGCCTCACAGACGCTCTGGGCTACATTGACCCATTCAATCTTGCTGCTTCTCATTCCTCCAAGAAGACATGTCTTACTGGCCCCAGTAAGGCATGTTACCCTTACCCTTCACTAGAAATATCAAGAAGATGGGTCACAGGATTCACTGCCAGTGGTGGGATGTAGCAGTAAGCACTGCAGAGATGGAGTGCTGCTATGACCTGGGAGGAAGTAATCGGGCTGTCAGCACTCTGTGTTTGTGAGTCTGAGACACATCTAGTGGCCACTGAGTTGCAGGTGGAGTTCATCTTGTGAAACACATTCTTTCATGGAAGTCTTCAGACAAGATTTTAATTCCTGGTATACCCTATTGTCACTTAATAAGGAAGTTAAAAACTTTAGTTTGTATGAACACGGGACATTATCTAGTTCCCTGTTCATTCTGATTTTCTCTTCCTCTTCTCAATTCATTCTCTTGTCTCCACAGTTCTTTATTCCTCATAGTAGCTGGTTTGGTTTTTGTTTTGGTTTTGGGGTTTTTTTTTGTTTTTTTTTTTCAAGTAGACAATGTCCAAAATAATTGTTTATAGCTTTGAGGATATGTTGAGGTATTTTCAATTCCAGGTGTAGCAAGTGTATGAGGCTTGGTAGGTAGACGTAAAGTCTTTGAAAGTAGAAATGGAAAATATGTTATAGATTTATTTGTGCTAGATTTTTTTCAGATTCTTGAATGAAACATTCATTCAAGAATGTGTAGCTGGAAAACAGAGAAACACTCAGGGACAGCCCCTTTTAGTTAAAATATTTAATTGAAAGTTTCCCAGACTGAAAATCCAGCACGGTGCTCTTAGAGTTTTATTTTACACCATGCAAACTATTTCAATTTATTGAATACCAAAGCAGGATAATGAGAGAGAAAAAAAATACAACTTCCCTTCACCTACCCCCTTTTCCCAGGCTTAACATCATTTCAAATTATCTCCACGTCCTTCCCCATCCAGAGTGGCACAGAGAGGGAATAGGGAATGGGGGTTATGGTCAGTTCATCACACGTTGCTTTACACTGCTTCTTCCTCCTCAGGGGAAGAACTTCTCACATTCCTCCACTGCTCCAGTCTGGGATCCCTCCCATGGGCTACAGTTCTTCATGAACTGCTCCGATGTGGGTCATTTTTCCACTGGATGCAGTCCCTCTGGGGCTGCACTGTCCCACTGTCCTGGGGCGGGCCCTCCAGCCTGCTTCAGGCATTCACATGCTCCAGCATGGGGTCCTCCACAGGCTGCAGGTGGATCTCTGCTCCTCCATGGGCCTCCATGGACTGCAGGGGGACAACCTGCTCCATCATGGGCTGTACCACAGGCTGCAGGGGAATCTTGTCAGGAGCAACTTTACTCCTTCCCCTCCTCCTTCACTGAACTCGGCATCCACAGAGGTTCCTTTCACAAGAAATTCTTCACAGTCAGCTCAGCCAGACGCCTCTCATATTTTCTTCACATGTCCTCTCTTCTCTCCTCTCGGCTGGGCTGGGCCAGTCAGACCCAGTCAGCCACTCAGCGGCAGGCGAGAGGGTGAGGGCTGCAAAGCCCAGAAGGCTTCCGCCTACACCTCTCTGCCTGTGCTTCTGCTTCTTCCCTTCTTTTTTATTTTTCCCTTTGTAAATATATCATCACAGAAGTGTTATCACTGTCATGAATTGGCTCAGCCCTGACCAGCAGTGGGTCTGTCCTAGACACAGACAAGTCCACCGGACAACAACGGAACTTCTAGCAGCTTCTTGCTGAAGGTGCCACTGTAGCAACCTCACCACTACACGAAACCAGCACACTCATGGAAGTATATAAAACATTTTATCCTTTACCTGTTTTCTTATTCTTTTGTTGGTTTTGATTAAGGGATAGATTTCAATCACCTCATTTACCTTTTATCATATTTCTAGGATCCACTTCACCAGTGGGGAAGGGATGAAAAGGGCTGAAACTGAGTCTGCTTATTGTTCATTCATGCCAAATACATTCTTACCATATTCCCTAGTATGTTCATATATTGCAGTTCATATTTTTGACACTTTTATTGATGTTTTTCATTATAATATATTAGACTTGATTAAAAACTTAATAAATATAAAGTTTCCTTAATAAATATCAGATCTGAGAAAAGAAGGGTTTCAAGGTAGGGTTTCAAGCAACTTGGTGACAGGCACAAGGGTGAAAGGAATTGATTTAGAGCTGACCAACATCATGGCTAATTACACTGGGTCCAAAAGATTGCTTTAAAGATTTAAGTAACTTGTACTACCATAGTTAAGTATGTCTTAGATCCGATCGGTCAGAGATAGAGGTGGTACCTGTGTGACTTCTAACAGTTATCTCATGCAGATAAGACACTGCTTAGATTTAACATGCAAACTGATGTAGAACACGTTAAATATTTTTGGCAAAAAGAAAATAAACCACAAACCTTAAGTCAATGAAGTCTCACAGGAAAGATATGTCACTTGCAGAAATCATCAAAGGAATTGGATTAGACCTCTCTTTATAGACCTGTGGAAGGCTGAAGGATGTCTGCAATTGCTGCTTCACCAGAATCTATTAGGATGGAAAAAAACCCACCAAAAGAACCCCCTAAAATGTAAAAAAGAAGAATGTCCTCCTTGTGAAGTTTAGCAGACAGCTACTGAACCTGCCAGGTGTGGCAGGATCCTTTTTCTCTGAGGAAAAAATGTGTATTTAAAGAGGGACACCTGTAGCCCATGGATGAATACCCAAACATATTGTGCAGAAATTGTAATTTATCTGTCCTTGTCCATGGTCCCGTCTACTTAGCACTCAAAAAAAAAAAAAAAAAAAAAAAAAAAAAGAGGGTAAATACGAAAGCCCATACAATTCTGTTGGCAAAAGCTGCTGTGCAGAGACCGGACTAATCATTTTGGCTGTGTGTTGAGTGACAGATACAGATCTTGCTATCAGAAGCCAGTAGATGTATTGGAATAAAACTGCTGTTATTATATTTTCAATGCTATAATGGATGCCACTAAAAGAGACAACAGTTAATTTTCGTAAATTTGTCTTTTATTTGAATTAAAATAAATCTTTTGGTTTAATATACTGCTGTATTTAACCTTTTATGGCTGTAGGCATTGTCAGAAGCTGGAAACTGAGGGTATGCCAAAGAAAATACATTGAAAAAGTTATGTTTTAATACGGGAAAATGTAGACTCCATATTTCAGAGGAATTTTGTAGAAACCTTCTTGCTGTTCCAAAGCACTATAGCTATAGTCAGTAGATTGTCAAAACGTAGACATGCACTTGAACTACAATATAATATTTATCTTAACATCGGACAGGAGACTTAATAGTACTTGAATAGCATTTACTATAAGCTATGCTCTTTCACTCCCTATATTTAGAGGATGCCAGCTGACAACTGGCAGACAGTTCTGTGCTGTACTGAGAAAGTATTAAGCCCTGCAGTCATAGTCCAATCCTTGCTAAGTCATACCAGCAGATCTGAAACACATTCTATGTAACCTGGGCCCTTTGCCCTTTCACTATCAGTGATACCATTATTCAACTGGAAATGCTAAGTTATTGAGACAGACTCTGATCTTTGTTGTGTCAATCTAAATTCAGCGTTGTTCTAATGAGGTAGATAGCTTAAAGGAATTATTATGGGCTTTTAATCTTGACCAGTATCTTTATTTTTTTTTATATGTAGATAGTCAATAAATTAAATTTGACTATCCAGAGTATTTAAATTAAGAAATTTAATTTATAGGGAAGTGGCCACTATAGAGGGAATATACTCTTTTCACGTCCTAGGTTTAAGGGGATGGTGTTTTTGCTGATACAAGTCCATGTGCTGTGCTAAACGGGAACAAATGCATAGCACACCTGATTTTTCCCTGAAGATATTGTTATGCTCAAAGTATTGTGACTAGCAAAAAGTAAATGCGTCTTACACATAAAGCCAAGAAACTATTAATAGTGTAATTAAAATCTTAACACCATAATGAAAAATTGTTGTTATTATGTTTCTAATTCTTACAAGAAAAGAAAATGCAGGAAAGAACCTTACTACAGGGAGGAAAATGTTGGAATGGCAATATAGTTTAAACTGGTGTGCTTGCACTTCTGAGTACCAGCACCTTCTGCTCCAAGATTTGCATTTCTTTATCTTTATTCTGCAAGAAGCTGCTAGAAGTTTCCCCTTTGTCCGGTGGACTCATCCAGGTCTAGGGCAGACCAGCCACTGGCCAGGGCCAAGTGAATTGGCGACAGTGATAATGCCTCTGTGATTGATAACATATTTAGGAAGGGGAAAAAAAAGGAGGGAAGAAACAGAAGCGAGGGCAGAGCGGGGGAGGCGTGAGCCTTGTGGGCCTTGCAGTCGCCACCCTCTGGCCTCCCGCCGGGCGGCTGACTGGGTCTGACTCGGCCCAGCCCAGCCGAGAGAAGAGAAGAGAGGACATGTGAAGAAAATATGAGAGGCGTCTGGCTGAGCTGACTGTGAAGAATTTGTTGTGAGAGGAATGGCTGCAGATGCCGAGATCAGTGAAGAAGGAGGGGGAGGACTAATGCTGCTCCTTGCCAAGATTCCCCTGCAGCTCATGGTGAAGACCATGGTGAGGCAGGCTGTCCCCCTGCAGCCCATAGAGGCCAACGGAGGGGCAGAGATTCACTTGCAGCCCATGGAGGACCCCAGGCTGGAGCAGGCGGATGCCTGAAGGAGGCTGTGGCCTGTGGAGGGCCCGCACTGGGGCAGCCATTTTTGGAGGGACTGCACTCCGTGGAAAAGGACCTCACAGTGGAGCAGTTCATGAAGGACTGTGGCCCGTGGGAGGGACCCCACGCTGGAGCAGGGGAGGAATGTGAGAAGTTCTTCCCCTGAGTAGGAAGAGTGGCATAAAGCGACGTGTGATGAACTGACCATAACCTCCATTCCCTATTCCCACCCTGTGCCACTCGGGATGGAGAAGAAGGTGGGGATAATTTGAAATGAAGTTAAACCCAGAAAGAGGGAAAGATAGGAGGAATTTGTTTTTGTTCTCTTCCTCATTATTCTGCTTTGGTTTTATTAATAATAATAAATAAATTGTTTTCCCCAAGTTGAGTCTGTTTTGCCCATAACAGTGACTTGAGTGATGTCTCCCTGTCCTTATCTCAGCTTTTTGTTATATTTTCTCTCCTCCATTCTCTCTTCCATTCTCTCAGAGGGTGAGGAGAATGAGTAAAAAAAAATGTGTAGCTTGGTCCTGAGCAGGGCTAAACTATGACAGTGTTCTTTCCCTTATCATCTCATGTCGCTGTTCTTCAACATTGTGTCTAGTGTCCCCACATTGAAAGTCTCTGCTGTCATACCAGGCCTGTCTTACTCTATAGTACATCACTAAGCTAAGGACATAAATATTTTATTATGTGTAGAATAACTATTTGTTACTATGTTCTACAGAGAAAATATGGTTATACTCTACAAAGATAAACAAAAGTAAAACAAATAAGGCATAGCCACACAATCATTAGGAAAAAAATTTGTTTTTTACAGCCAAACAAGCTAAAACAAAGCTCCAGACAAGCCAGTACCAGATCAGACCAAGCAAGCCTGACAGCCTTCAATCCCAAGGCAGTGTAAAGCTGGCACAAAGGTAGTGGCCTCCTATGAGGTATAGCAGTACTTCATGCACTGGGCTACAGGTCTGCAAGGTCAAGGGAAAGTGCAGCAGTTCTGCAGCTTTAACAGGTGCAACAGCATTAGCAGTACTTGGCTGTTTTCTATTTTTTCTTTTTTCCCAGTTAGAAACGATCTAATTATATATTTTATTTTTCAAACTGTTTTGAAAAAACTGCATGTCACTGTCCATGTTCTACAGAATTTAATATGTGTGTGCAATTCACAGTAGATATTATAAAATGATCTGTTTCCCCTAACATATTACTGAAAATAATGCAATACACTTATTCAGTAATACCCAGGGCAGTTTAAAGGTGTGGAAAGCTTGGTATTAAAATTTCTTAAACCTGTCTTTTCTAGAAGAGGTTCCCCTTGAAACCCACTTGGTAACCAACCTTTTCCTTGAGGGCTACTACAAATGTGTGTTTCCCTTCTTATACAATCTTCAGCTGCCAGAGAACATATCAAGCATCTTGACTGTTTTGTTGGTGTTGGTTTCAGTTACTGTTTTGACAACCTCTTTGAAGTGGTATTAGCATAATAAATCTCGATGGAAAATCTTATGGATTGGACAGTTGCATTTATTTTCAAGGTTTTAAAGCAAGTTGATTTTAAGCTTTCACACTCTCTCAGTCATACTCACAAGTAGCAGCATGCATGTGCCCAAGTGATCTCACCAAGAAGACAATGTGCACCATCTCTCAAGTCCTCTGCATCTCTGGAGCTCCTCTTGACTGGCAATAACAAATGAGTCTTTGGACAAATCGTTCTTCTCCTTCAGAAGCCATCAGCTATTTTGGTAGATCTTCACTTCAGATCTTGCTTACTTCAGCCACAACAAATCTTAAGCTACATCACTGTCCACTGTCTGTTTTTCCTCTTTTGGCGTATATGTAAAACGCATGTCTCTTTGTCTATTCTCCTGGCAGGTGGTAAGGAAAGGAGGGTATACATGATGGGCTGCAGCCTCTCTGCCACCCTGCCAGCACCAGGGCGCTGGCTCTTTTGCTGATGAGTCGTCTGCTCTTCAGACTGAAGGCTTTTTGCTTTTGACACTAACACATTTGCTGATGAAAGCAGTGTCCTGGGAACAGTATCCTTTATTATCATGCTATTAAGCCTTTGTTTTGCTTGCCTTCTCATGCTTACACAGACAAATTTCCATCCAGACTTTCTTCATACCAATCTTAATATTTCTTACAAATCTCTACTGTGTAAACAAACAAAAATCCCTCCACTTTTCTCATGGAAATTCTTTTCCCTAAAACTACTTTAGATTTATGAAATCAAATACCACTGTTTTTCTTCCTGTGTGGCAGCTTCTCAAAGGTCATCACAGGTAGAATAAAAACAGAAGTTACCACAGCGATAAAGAAAATGTGTGCTATAGTCAGTGTAGGCAAGTCACAGATAATAGAATATCATAATAAAACCACAGAAATTAGTGTCTTACAGAAACATAACCTTGCCTGAAGGAAAAAAGCTAATCCAAATATTGTATGATGGCTGTCCAGTAGCATTCTTATTGTTGCTTTCACATTCCTTTCTCAGTGATTGCATCCATTTGTTGGGCCTTGACTTAAATTAGATTGTGAAAGGTCTCAGGGCAAGGTCATGTCATTCTATACATTTGAACAATGCATGGCACAGTGTCACCTCACTTTTGACAGATTTTGGAGGAATTGCTGTAATAGGAATAATAACAAATAACATCTACAGTAACATTTGACCTAATAGGATTAAACATGCCCTAATATAAATTTGTTGTTTTAGTCCCTTGAAGTTTGGTTAATATGGGCTTCTTTGTCTTTAAAAAGCTTAAGACTTTAAGCAATTTTGGCAACAACAGCAAATCTTTTTCCTAATGTTGCTAGCTCTGAGGTGGCACCTTTATTCTACTCAAAATGCTACTGCTGTACTTAAACAGTCTGCAAAATCTATGCATAGGTAGCTACATGTTTATTTTTATATCGTCAGAGGACTTACGATGAACTTGCTTCAGCTTGCTAAGCAAGAGGACTTTTCTGTGATCTTCTGTTCAGTTTTCCATGGTTTGACACATTCCTGTGTATGACAGTGGTTCAGACTTCCAGCTGGGAAAATCCGTGTTTCCACTTTAAACATGTTAGAGACTCTTGTGCAATGAGATTTATATGTAACTGTGCCCAAAGCCTTTTATGTGAATGCAGTGTTAGATTTCAGCCCAGATGAAGTCACAGTTAAGAGAGCATAGCACTGAAAAAACTGCTTGAAGGGTTTCATAAAAATCCAGTGCATGAAAGAAAGAAATTAACAGCTATGCTTCTAAACTACTCAGAATAAAAAACAAGTATTAAATGCTTTTACAGAATGAATACTGCTTTTGTTGCTCCGATTTGTAATTAGCAAATATAGGAATGGCTTCACAGGGGCTCTTTGCTCACTTTTCTTTTTCTGTAGGAAAAGCTAAATACATATTACTGTAATCTGTAGCTGTACTCCTGCATCATACAATTGACTTTCAAAGATCCTTCAGACTGTTTGTTTGCTCTGTTTCTAAAAGATTGTTCTGTTAATCCTTTAGGTTCTTAGATTGTTGTTCAATTGAAATTTTTCTTCATTCTGTGTTAATTAAGCACAGTAGGATGGAAGACAGACACTTTTGCTGAGCAAAAGTTATCTGAGACTCTGCTGTGCACTTGTAAAGACACTGCAGATCCTGAGATCACTTAAATCATTTGAACTTGTCAGGGGCAAAAGAGGATGACTATCATCAAAGTGCAGGGATAAGCATCAAAACAAATCATGAAATAAGAAGGCTAGTTGGAACACCTACTTGCTGCAGTCTGGTGTAACAAACGTTCATCAAATTATAAGTTTAAATAAAAAAAAATAAGAAGTGCCGAAAATCTTTCCAGGTGTTCTTTGGTGCTCAGCCGTCACACAACAGCTGGAAAACATTCTGAACAAAATATCTTCCAAACTCCCACCAGCTTCAGCCCACTAGCTGTTTTCCTATTCTGAACTGGACTAACCATTTTATATATAACTATATTAATTAAAGAAATACACATTTTTGCCACCCCTGCCCCCTTACCTGAAAGTGAGTTCATTGAAAAATTTCCCATGTGCTTTGACCTACCTAGTATCTTTTGCTGTCTCGAGTAACAGTTCTGCACGTTTTGGAGCCATTCACTGCTCTTTTTTTCCAGAATGACAGAGAGTATCTCTGATCTTTTCGTATCTCCTGAAATTCCAGCTCTTTGGTATGGTTAACAGATGCTCTAATAGTTTTTGCTGCTCCACAGATTTACTTCAGATGATAGCTTCAAATCCACACAAGCTTGAGGGAATACGTATCACTTGTAGATCCCACTTAGACTAATGGAAAACTGTTAGACAGAAGTGGCATACATTTTTAAAATAGCAATACTTTAAATTCAGGAAACATGAAATTAGTTTTTAATTAAGCTATAGTTGTCCTGATCTAATGGAAATCTGATCATTATTATATCTGTCATGTAAATAGGTGTGGGATAAGCTTTGCAGGAACACTTCAAATAATTTATATTTTTCTCTAAACTAAAGTGAAACAGATATTATGCTAATTTCTGAAGTTTTTGATTAAGCCTGGTGCCTTTATTCTTCTGGGATTGAAATGGACAGTCCTAAAATTCTGCAGGATGCAGTTCTTATGCTATTCTAATATCTTTTTAGGATCAGCTTTAAACATGACAATGTAAGCCTCAATCTTGCATAGAACTTACATATAGACTAAATAGAATCATAGAATCATAGAATCATAGAATGGTTAGAGTTGGAAGGGACCTTCAAAGGTCATCTAGTCCAACCCCCCTGCAAGAAGCAGGGACCTCCCTGACTAGATCAGGTTGCCCAGGGCCCCATCCAGCCTGGCCTTGAACGTTTCCAGGGATGGGGCATCCACCACCTCTCTGGGCAACCTGTTCCAGTGGTCTACAAC
>WHYT01015370.1:187254-197950 GCA_009806455.1 Tetrax tetrax
TTGGAAGGGACCTTCAAAGGTCATCTAGTCCAACCCCCCTGCAAGAAGCAGGGACCTCCCTGACTAGATCAGGTTGCCCAGGGCCCCATCCAGCCTGGCCTTGAACGTTTCCAGGGATGGGGCATCCACCACCTCTCTGGGCAACCTGTTCCAGTGGTCTACAACTCTCATTGTGAAAAATTTTTTTCTAATATCTAATATATTTTTTAAGAAGTCTGTTAAATCAATGGGTTATTCAAATGCTAAACTACTAAAGTGTACATGTCCTATGTGAGAGCTCTGAATTAACCTCTGATCGTTTGGTAGAAGTAAAAATCATTGGATTGCTTTTGTGCACACTCTTATATACCTCAAGTCCCGTTTCCTTCCATTCAGGCCTGGAAATACTGAAAGACATATTTGGGTGGTGACTGAATCTTTGGGTTTAAGGTTCTTTTCACATTCATCTACTTCAGTTTTAGATTTCTATAACAAATAGGATTTCTCTAATTCCCCTGAGGAACAGATTATGTTACAACCTCTCCTAGACATATTTTCCTTATGTTAAGACTAAATTTAGTTTGCTTTTCTGGTTGTTTGTTTGGTTTTTTTCCTACAGTAAACACAATCATCTTATAAATCCGTAGAGAAGTGAATGTAAAGTTTTTTCTTAAGTGAAATCATGGGCAGTATGTGCTGAGACTGTGAGTACTTCTGCACTGGGAAACACTGTGCCAGAACAATTTTTAAAATTTTCTTTAAGTTCTGATTCTTGCTTTAGGATATGTTTTTCTTTCTGCGTTGTTTTTGAACAATGCATTTCACCACCAATGTTGACAAGCAAATATTCAGCAACTGTACAGGAAAGATAAAGAAGAAAAAAAATCCACAAACCACCACCTTCCTGACGCTGTCAGTTTTGAGTGATCGATTTCCAATAAAAGAATTACATGATGATAGAAATATGCACAAACAGTAAAAGAGCTGCTCTCCCTTTCCTCACCCACAAAATATATTCTATAGCATTCCTCCAGCTCACAATCTCAGCACTTACTGCCTTAAAGAAAACCACATGCTTCTCCAAAGAAAATCAGGATTTTAGCATAGCACAGTCAAAATGAAATGTCTGGACAATTACATTTTTTCATAGCAAAGCGTGAACCATTTAATAGACAGACTTCTTTATACTCAATACCCTGGGGCACTCTGATCCTCTGCTGAAGTCCCTGGTCTCATCTGCTGTAATTGCATGTGTCACAGCCTTCTTTTAGCTTATTATGTATATTACTTGGGTTACTACAAGGAATTTGTACTGTATGAGTTGAGACTCTTTCCCCAGTTTTGCATTTTAGTCCATGTCAATAATACTGCCAAAGCAGCAGCAAGTGGAAGTGGAAACTGGACCTCATTTATTGACAGTGCATCTGGACATATGCAGAGACCTCTGTAAAATTAGGCTGTATTTATGCTAGGTGAAATTGGAATTTTATGATATAGAAATTCCAGTCTTTCCTGTGTTGAGAAGGGTTTCAGATCTTCATTCATGGACTAAATATTACAATGCTGAAAGTGACTAGGATTCAGCATCTACAAATGTCTTTTCAGCTTAAGTAATCTTCATTTGTATTTATTGCATGTCTTTCAAAAGTCATATCATGTCAGAAATCTTGTATATTCATAACGAATACAATAAAAACATATTTCTCTTATGCTTGACTGCATTCATTCATGCTGACAGAAAGAATTTACTGATAAAGGAAAGAGAAGTGGGATGATTACTTGAACAGGAAAAGAGGGACTCCGCTTCAGTTTCTTTTGGCTTCTATGATCTGTCTTACGTTACACGTCAAGCATCTTGAGGGAGAGAACTCCTGGTAGATAAAAGGTGCTGGTGATTTCTAAATAGCCAAACCTATACTCACATAGGTTCTTTCAAATTGTTTAAGTTACCCAAATGTGTAAGTGAGCAATGTTTAAAAAATCATAGTGAAGAACTGTCCACCTCATAGGCTTCACAGATAACTTACAAAGTGGGAAAATAACTCCAAAAACATGTCCTGTTCTCAAAAATGTTTTTTTCTTAACACAGTAGAAATATATTTTTTTTCTTCTTTAAAGCTAATGCAATCATGTAACGACTAATACTTACATACATATTTGTTCTCGTTTTGTTTAGTGAGGGGGCCTAAGGTGGCAGCTTCTGTAGAAAACTGCTAGAAGTCGCTCCCCTTTGTTCAGTGGACTCAGCCGGGCCTAGGGCGGACCCACTGTTGGCCAAGGCTGAGCCGATTGGTAGCAGAATGTCCCGTGATAACGCCTCTGCGATAACATATTTAAGAAGGGGGAAAACAGAAAAAAAAAGAGGAGAAGATGTGAAGCAGCTGAGCTGGGGCAGAGAGGGGGAGGCGCGAGCCTTGTGGGCCTTGCAGGCCTCACCCTCTGGCCTCCCGCCGGGCAGCCACCTGGGCCCAACTTGGCCTGGCCTGGCTGCAAGAAGTGGAGAGGAGATGAGAAGTGAATAAGATGTAAAAAGGATCCTGAGAGGTGTCTGCCAGCCTGTTGTGAGGAATGGCTGCAGACACCAAGGTCAGTGAAGAAGGAGGGGGAGGAGTAATGCGGCTCCTGGCCAAGATTCTCCTGCAGCCTGTGGTGAAGACCATGGTGGAGCAGGTTGTCCCCCTGCAGCCCATGGAGGTCCATGGAGGGGCAGAGATCCACCTGCAGCCCGTGGAGGAGCCCACGCCGGAGCAGGTGGAGGCCTGAAGGAGACTGGCCCATGGAGGGCCTGTGCTGGGGCAGCTGTTCTGGAGAGACTGTACCCCATGAAGAGATGACCCACGCCGGAGCAGTTTCGTGGCCCGTGGGAGGGACCCCACGAAGGAGCAGGGGAGGAATGCAAGGAGTTCCTCCCCCGATGATGAAGCAGCGGCGTAAAACGCGTGATGAACTGACCGCAACCCCCATTCCCTTTTCCCCCCTTGTGCCGCTCGGGAGGGGAAGGTAGTAGAGATAATGTTAAGCCTGGGAAGAGGGAGGGGTGGGGGGAGGTTATCTTGTTCCCTGTCTCATTCTCCTGCTAGTTTTAGAAATAAATGAATAGTTTTCCCCAAGTCGAGTCTGTTTTGCCCGTGATGGTAACTGTAAGGATTTCTCCCCGTCCTTATCTCAAACCTTGAGCTGTTTTCCTTATGTCATCTTCCCCTATTCTCTCGGAGGGTGGGGGGAGTGGGAGAGAGACTGCGTAGTCTGGTCTGGATCAGGGCTGAACTACGACAATGTTAGACTTTTAAAGCCCAAGAGAAGACAGCACTTCATTGCCTAACCTGTTTGGTGACTAAGCTTTTACCAAAAATTGTCTCTAAGTACATAAAGCTATGTTTTTGCAAAAGGCCATCTGCTGTCTTTGAAGGCCTGAGTGGCTGGGTACCCACCTTTTGCTACTTACCACCTCCACACTAGATGTTCCCCCGTGTAGGTCCCCTGAGAAGGACCCAATGTAGTATATTTGCTTGCACATGCCTAATACATACAGATAGCTACAGATTTTACATAAGCTGCAAACTTTACATAAGATGCATCAGTCTTGGTCACATTTAACTAGAAATGATGCTAGCAGGACAGAAGAAGGGAGTGCTGCTGCTCTTCTACTTTAATTGGATTTTCATTAGGCCAGTTATCTAACTTCCAAATAGCCAAAACACTGGAGCAACTCGTGAAGATCCTTATTATTACTATGGAAAATTTTAGTACTACATTTTGTTATTTTTCTGTAGTTATAGTTTATTTATTTCTCTATTAGTAATTTTGACCTGACATAGCACTTCCCCAGGATGCTTCCCAAAGCCCCAGAGGATTTACACTACCCTCTTGGACCACAGATTAGTCAGAGTGGGCATATCTGCCATTATTTCTGTCCAAACTATGCAACTAGTTGCAAAGGCTAATTCAAAATTCATGATGCCACTGTAACAGCGCAACATGACTCTGAATTGGCTATGAGGGATTAGTTTGCCTACATTCTCTGTGACTCAAATGGCCACATACCAGTCCCCTTTCCCCTCTTCATCAGGTCCTGATGGTCCTGCACACCAAGTAGCTTTCTTCTTTCCCTCCCTACTAGCGTCAACATTCCTGACCAGCAGGCTGACTTCTTCCCTCCTTATCAGCCTTGAAGGTCTCAGGCACCTGGCCAATCAGGTGGTGGTGATGACCTCGTCACAGAACAGGGAAGCGTAACAACATGCACAGCACTCTCTATAAAGTTTAGCAGTTACAAGCCCTAAGTGGGACTTGGGTCAGAATTGACGTTGGGTGGCAAACCTCATGATCCCCAGTGTTCATGGACACTGCCACTGTCATCTGCTTTCTCCAAGGATTGAATGAGTGACTCATACTCCTTCATGCATTTTCAAGTCCAGATTACGATTGTTATATTGATATGGCAAGGAAAGTATTAAGAGTTGATCCAGTCTGCAGAGGGTCCAGGTGATTGGGAACCATAAGCTAAGCGGTACTATAAATTCTGTGTTATGCTACTTACAGAATTGTGCTACACTGATTCTGCTTATAAAAATCCTGTGCTAGTCTGATAACAAGATTCTATGCTATGCTAATCATAAAATTATGTTTAAAAATAGAGCTTTAAATCATAGAATCATAGAATGGTTAGGGTTAGAAGGGACCTTCGAAGGTCATCTGGTCCAACCCCCCCGCAAGAAGCAGGGACATCCCTGACTACATCAGGTTGCTCAGAGCCTCATCCAGCCTGGCCTTGAATGTTTCCAGGGATGGGGCATCCACCACCTCTCTGGGCAACCTGTTCCAGTGGTAGCTAGAACTTAGTGCCATCATCATTCTGCCCAGGATCCCCAAAAGATCCTGTCTGTCCCCATAGTGTCATGTGACACTGATTCTTATCTATTGACTAGGTGTCAAGTGTCTAAACCTGTCTTCTGTATGCTTATAAGAAGGAACTTAATTTTCTGAAATGCTTTAATCGTCCGAAATATACTTTTGCAAATGTTACTGTTGTCCTCAAATTCTCTATTTTTGAATGGGTAAGAAGGTGCATTGGTGCTTATTGTGCGTGTGGTACTCTGAAAGGCAATATTAAGAAAAAGAAAAACAAACACCACCACCAACCCCCTTAATTTTAGCATGTATAATTTAATTATTTTTTCATCATTAAAAAAAAGCCTTTTCTTTCCTGCTGCCTTCTGAGAAGATTCCAGAATCTGTCTCCCTGTTCCTATTTTTGTGACAAAAGACTTTGTGAATTGTATAATTCTTGAGTTCCATGTCAATCATCTCTTGTATTTCAGTTCAAAACATAAATGTTAATGAGCTAATCGCACCGTTCAAAATACCTTCTATTGAAAATAAATGCTTGCTGGTAGGTGTGCTACCTTCTGTGCTTTAAAAGTAGGTCTTAGAACTTAGTCCAGACAACTCTCCTTTCCATTTAGATATAATTCTACCTGTTGATTAATACATAGTTATTTAATAGGTTTTTTACTGCAATTATTTATTAACAGTTAAAATAGTAATTAACAAGTTAGCACTTAAGCATCCTTTACATCATACAACTGCTACAATTTCCATCTATATATATATAAGTATGATTTTAGATGACAATCAAAATATACTCTGAAACAAAATCATCCTTAATCTTACAGAATTTGTGGCGTTTGGGGTGAATGTTATTGCTCTATGTTTTTTTTTCATATTTGGATATAGCTAGGTACATAATGAGATACACATTTGATCACTGTTCTCACAGAATTCTAGGCATATTACCTGCAAGACTTATATCTGTTAGTCTTGTAGCTTGTGTCAAGGTAGAACAAGCTCACGATGCCAAATGTCCAGCATGCAGATCTAGCTTTTCAAGTAAAAGTGGAGCAAGTGCCTGCACAAGTACTTCTTGCAGATGTAGTTATTTTTTGTCACAAATATGAGTTTTGCTTATCATCTATCTTACATAAACATTATACAGATTTAGTTTCTAGTCTTTCACTGAGCTTGTTTTTGAGGAAAACAAAAATCAATAAACTTTTCAGGATAAGTCAAAGCAACTAACCAAAGAAAAAAAAAGTGCTCGAAACTGCTTTACTACATTACACAAGTAAAACTCTTTGTTTGGGGGGGTCTATGCAGAAACTGAGATTTGTTCTAAAGAATTTAAGCCTGGTCTTAGTTATGTTCAGGAGGCATGAATATGTGCATTGTCAGTGAGCATGCCTGTCTTCAAAAGCTGTTGTGAAATGCTGTACATTCCCTGAAAGCTGACTTCATCTGTCCCAATTTCAGCTCCTGGGATGGAGCTAATGTTCTTCGCAGTAGCTGCTGTGTTTTGGATTTAATATGGGATTTGGTATGTGAAAAATGTTGATAATATGCTTGTGTTATGACTCGTTGCTAAAGAGACCAAGGACACTTTTCAGCTTCCCAGGTTTCACTAATGTGCAGGTGCAGGAACCTGGGACAGGTATACATTTGATCCAAACTGGTCAAAGAGAGTATTCCATGCCATAAACATCACGCTCACTATATAAGTGGAGGTTGCCTGGTGAGATGGCTTGCTTTTCTGTTGCTATTTGGAATCATTCCAGGATCATTTTCAGAGTATTTTTTGTTCTGTGTTTGCTGCTTGGGATGGGCTGTATTGTGTCGTCAGGTGGTGCGAAACTGTGCATAATTTGCTTTGCATTTTTTATTATTCCTATTCTTCTTATAATAATTATTTTATATTGACATTATTATATTTTCCTTTGCTATCCTACTGAACTGTCTTTATCTTCACCCACAAGTTTTATTCTCTTCCCAGTTCTCTCCCCCACCCTGTGGGGAGGAGGAGGGTGAGTGAGTGGCTCTGTCGCACTCGATTGCTGACTGGGGTTAAATCACGACAGGTAATAATCAGCACATGGTGGATGCAGGGGGCAGTGGAAGCAGAAAGGGAGATCACAAACAAGCAGCAGGGGAGATTTCCTTAATAATTTTGGATTTTCAGCACTGGAGGAGAGGAACAGTATCTGCCTCTAATTCTATTTCTTTGACCTTATGCTGTGACAAGGTTTCTGGCTTACCCGGAGATTTCCCTAAACTCTCTGTTCTTCTGAAACACTACTGTCCACACTGCTTTGATGCTGTCACTGCCATTCTTCTAGTCATGGGTACAGTGCAGTATTGCAAAACCTGTACACTGGAAAATGTTCCTAGATAGATGTGAAACACTGGCCCAAAGAGTTAATGATTCCAGTCTGATGGGTGTGAATACAAAATGTTATTTCCAGTTCACACATTAATCCCAGTCAAGCACTGGCATACTTATCAGTTCTGTAAACAGAATAGTATAATATTTTTTGCCAAATCTTTGTCCTGGTCTTCGCTGCTCAATGAGGGAACTTAGTGATGCAACAGTGATAAACTGTCTCCACAAGATGATCATGCATATGATCAATCAGATTCAGTATGCTTATATGCTGTAGATATGGCTCATTAACATGCTTCTCTCCATACCTAGTGAGGGAGTTACCAGGTCCTCTGCTGCTATTTATCATTATTATTCCTTTTTAATTTACTAGTAATGCCTAATTGCTCTTGCATAGAAGAAATATTTCTAAATGATAGTATTCTAGATTTGGTAATATTTTATCTTTGCTAGTATTATTTAAGCTCCCATTTATTCACCTTATACCCTTTCCCCTCAAAAAAAAAAAAAAAGAAAAAAAAAAGGAATGGAAAAGCACAAAGTCTGAACTATGTTGTTAAAGCACAATAGTGGCAAAAGCCTTGAGGGCTGGATTTGCCTGCAGGTGATGTACACACACTCAGCAGAGTGTATATAACCCTGTCTGTACATAATTGAAAGATGCACACAGGTACACAACAGGCAGTTAACTGGATTTTGGTTCCTGCTGAACAACCTGCAGCCTTAGAGGGGCTTTGCAGATGTTAGTGGTATACAAGGGTTTAGGAGTTGGACAGGAGCAGACTTGTCTTTTTTTCATCACCATTTTTTGCTTCTTCTAGTCTGTTTCTGCCAGGGTTTGCAAAACTAGACACAAAATGTTATCAGTGAGGTGGTGCTGAAGTGATTATAAGCTGTAGATGCTGGGGTGCCCTTTCTGCCTTGGAACCTGCTTCCACAGACTTCATGTAAACCGTGGTCAGAGTGGCTGTTCTCTTGTTCGTTTGTTACAGACCTGCACCACCCCCTCTCCCAAAGTGCAAAAATTCCCTAGTTTGCCATTTCCCACTTAAGTATCTTCAAACATAAAACTAGCTACCAGTGAAAATACTCAGACCGTATATATGTCTCCGTGAACTCATGAGAGAAGTATCACACTGCTGCTATCTGGCTGCTGTTAAATCACCATTACACTTCCACCCTTGGGCCTTTTTTCCAACATGTTATTTGAAGTCTTTTGCCTTGTAGCCATCGATCACAGAGCTCAAATCGGGACTACCTATGACAGAGGATTTTTGGTTTTTTTATTCTCTCTTACATGGCCAAGATTATTCAACACATAACGTGTTACACTGATGTGTTAGCTCAAAACCAAGTTGGGAGAAATCTTTTAATTAAAGAGAGAAAATAACTTCAGGTTGTGCTGCTGTTCGGCATCAATACAGTTGTTATGCTACTTGGATGCCATGATATTGATACCTGCTTGGTTATACAATGAAATATTGCTATGTTTTGTAATTTTATCACTAGAAATCTTTTGCATTTTTTCTCATTTATGAAACAGAAGTCAATTAAATGCTCCCAGTGGAAGCCAAACCATTGTATTGAACATAAAAACAGATACAGAGAAGAGCTGTGCCACTTATGGTCATCTGAGATTCTTAGTGCATTTTTGTTTAATATTTTGTCAGTATGTTTAATAATAATGTTACTAATTTAGTTTAAGAACTTTATTCTTACTACAGCTTGTACTATGACTATTGCTGCTATCCTTGATAATACTCCTTTCTTTATTCGTCCTTGTTTAGGCTTAGCAGGCTCCATCGTAGGAAGATTTATTGGTGTGTTGTGATGTGAAAGTAAAGGAAAAAAAGGAGCTACTGATTAAGCAAAGTATTTGCAGTGACCAGTAACTCCTCTCAGTTCTTCAATCTAGTGTTAATGATGCATTAAATTTGTGCTTGTCTTGAAAATTAGTTTTTTTCTGAAGTTAACATTTGTTAAATATGTTTTAGAAATCTATGGATTTGCAGACCTTGTCTTCCTCAATCTGTGGGTCTCTGATCTTGTGCTCCAGTGGATTTAAAAATCTGTCCTGATATTTCACTGTTTTGCAAGAGCTGAACTTACTTGATGATAACTGTCTTGACCTTTTTTTAATGATATCTCTAGAACAGTGGTACAGTGCATCCAGCTGTTAATAACGGGCACTTAGTGCTCTGTGCTGTTCTGGATTTTTTTTCTTTTTTTTTTTTTGTAATATTCTGTGGCCATAAATTTTAGCTATTACTAGCAGGAGCAATTTAAGTAGAAAGAGTAAAAACAGAATCAACTTGCAGGTGTAAACCAGTTTATGCTAGCATCCATACCATGTGGGTGAGTTATGTATGATCACTTCATTTTATGCAAGGTGCAGTATATTGTATTAATATATATATTTGATTTACTTCTGTGCATAACTAAAATACCCTAGAAATTTTTCCATCCTTTAGTATGAATTTGGAGTCTGAATGTGTCTCAGATTACAATGAGGATGATTTAGCGCATACTCAAACTTGGCATAAATGACTGTAGATAATCCAATAGCATGTTTTTGTTCTAATACACCTGTAACTGATTGTAATTGTTTCTCCTAAGGATCTGGGATATACTTTTTTTCTGCCATATGATTAGTATTCTGTCCATTTTCATTTCTCTGTTAAAGTGTCATGCATTCATTAGCTGTTCCACTTTCTGACACATCAAGCACCAATAGGTTGAAGTTGGCAGCTGTGGTTATATTCTGTAGGCATCCATTCTTTAAGAGTTCTTTTTGCATGCTTTCTTCATTTCTTCTGTCAACATAGAGGCTTGATCTTATGCTCAGATAAATTTTTTTCATCAGCCAGTCCCTAAGTTGTCTGTACTCTGAAACAGACAGACATTTTCAGTTGATATTAGTGCCACCCCAATTCTCCAGTGTTCTCTGTTGGTGCTGTAGCAGACATGGCAGAAGTTAAACAAGAGCTGCGAAATGCAGTCGCTGAACCACAATGGACTTACTGGCTCAAGTCAACCTTCATCTTGGATTGAAATAAAGATGTTGGACTATGAATGGCAAAACTGAGCTGCAGGAGCACATTTGCTTTTGTCCCCTTGACAGTGGGGTAACTTGCATGTGACTAGGTCGTTACATGGGAAATTCTGGCAGTAGATTAGCCAAAGACCATCTATGAGCAGCTAGGCTCCTATATAAGTAGCCTGGCATTACAAGGAAAGGTAAAATCTAAGCACTATTACATCTGGGTCTTAACTGTTCTGACAGATGCTTTTGAAAACTTGACTGTTGGTAGTTTATTCAAGCTCACAAATTTTGTAGCAAGGAAAGGAATTGAACACTGAACTACTGAATTACTGTACCTTTAAATATTTAACCAGGCTTTTTTTTTTTTAATGGAAGAGTGAAGACATTAGTTGGAAAAGTTATACTGTTTTATCCAGTAACCATAGAATAATTTGAACTTTTTTTTTTTTTTTTTTTTTTTT
>WHYT01015370.1:202599-230586 GCA_009806455.1 Tetrax tetrax
ACACTTCTTACCTTTTCTTCATTGCAGCAGGTGCTAGGGTTGTCAAAGTGTGTGGGGGTTTTTTTTTGGCTTTTTTTTTTTTTTTTCTGAGCAGTGAGCATCCGAGGTGCACTGAAACAGCTAAGTAAAATACAGAGAAGACAGTTGCGAAGTTACATCAACTCACACACTGTCATTAATTAAAGTCAGTGGAAATGTTGTCAGCCCAATTAACTAAAGCGGCACCATAAAACGCTTATGTTTTATTTCTTCTCCTCTCTCCCTCTTCCTTTCCATCAACTATTTAACAGCAGACAACAGGTAAAAGTGAACACGCACAGCTTGTCCCCGCTGCTTTTCCAAAGCATGCTGGAGGCTGTTGAATGTGCTCTGAAGTATTGATGCTGAACTTGGCTTGTTCAGCCCAGCGAGCTGGGGGTGCCTCCTCCTCGCTTCCCTTGATCTTGCAGGGTTCCCCAAGTGCTGAGCACGGGGGAAGCTCAACCCCTGTTAGAAAGCGTGAGTGAGGGCTGAGTTGGAGGGAGTTCATCAGCACTCCCACACTGGCACTGGGATTCTGGCTGCAGAGGAAAAGCTGTTGTCGCCATGGACACGGAAGCAGGGAGGACTAATCAGAAAACATCGATAGTGTCAGCGACTGCAAACTAAACTGACATGTGATCTTTAAAGGAGAGTGGTGAATCATCTCTCATTTGTGAGAGGTGAGGTGATCTTTGACTGCAGGGAAGCGTTGGCTTCGGGAAAACCCAAGGGGTAATTTGCATCTTTCATTATTACTAAGAGTAGGGTTACAGCACTGGAGTAGCATCCCAGTGTGTTCAGATGCTGGATAAACAGAAAACAAAGAAGGTGTCATGTCCTACAATTTTGCTGAGTACCAGGCAGGAACCAGGAGGGGCTGAAAAGACTGAGCTGAAACCCAGGATAACTTGGATGCCAGACTGCTGAGCCCTGACGCATTCAGCGCAGGAGTTGAAGCTCAGGCAAGGGCACATCCACAGACCCTGAGAGCTCTGTCGTGTTAGGAACCATCCTTTAGAGATGGGGGAAAGTCTCTGCTTTAGCTCCTGCCTCATCCAGTCCGTGCTTGCAGTATTTGCTGCAGCGTACCGTGGCCCTGATGTCCTCCAGGAGTTAAAACGTGATGAGATCTTCTGGCTCCCAACCACTGCCATGGCTAAATATCTTCCCAAATCACTGCTATGATTTGGGAAGATACTTAATACACTCTGCTCTCCCCAAAACTAACAAAGATCGTACACGTTACTCCATTTTTCATTCCAGAAGGGAATTTTCTCATCAGTTTTCAAATCAGAACCTTCTCAAATCCCAGAGCTAATCAGACACTGATTGACTGCTGGGTTTTGCTATATAATTTGCAAAAAATACATCCAAAGGCCTGGCTGTAATGGCAGTGCCTTTGCGTTCTGTAGTTCTCTGAATATATCTGATTACATTACTCAGAGTGTTGAAGTAGTTTTCAAATGGAAAGTCAACTTCAATAGACCCACGTTTACTGCTTAGAGGAACCGTAGTAGGAGAAAAGGAATGCAAGTAATTCACCAGCTAATGCATTTTTTTTTTTTTTTATTGTATGCTTGCCAGGCATAAACAGATACTTTGCAAACACACTTTAATGTGTTTAATCTTCTCTGGGAATATTTAAATTGTCTTAAATTTTTAAAATCATACATTATCTGTGTCACATAGAGATCTATCTCTTTAATGTTCAAGAAAAGTGTCCCAGAATGGGCTTTCCTGTGGCATGAGATGTAATGCAGCAAGGAGCTGAAAGATTAAAAGGCCTTATCTTATCATGAAAGACAGGGGAATGTTGAGGGGTCTCTTCATCAATACCATTGATTCTGCAGGTACGAGCTGGTGCTCTCTCAACTCTCAGGTGTGAGTGATGGGCAAGGAGCTGATTCCTAAGGTACAGATCAGGTTTTAGGTCAATTCTCCAAGATTCTCTGCTAGGAAATCTCAACACGTTGAGAGAATTTATTGTCAAGGAGAAAAGCAAGAAAAGAACTTTTGTGGTAGAGCAGTTCTTTTTCAGAAACTTCCAGGATGAAAATGGACATTCTAGAACATATAAAAAGGAAAAAAAAATAAAAGAAAAGGGGAAGAAAAAGAGGTGCTTTAAGCTTTTTAAAAAAGTAATTGTCTGTTTTCCAATTCCAAATGAATTGCACTCTCAATGTGCAAATGACGGTTTACACCTTTCCTCTTCTCACACCCTCCCCGTACTTCTCAGCTGCATGACTACCAGCTTTGGCAGAGCCCTGTCCTCACAGAGGTGATTTTTCTTCCCCAAAATGACTAAGATGCCATTACATGCTCACTCTGCTAATCTTCCTGCGGGGCACTTTCACTGCAAGAAGGGGAAAAACATGTAAAAAGGGAGATGGCACGGGAGAGGGAGGGAATGCAGGTCACCATAACCATTCACCAAGACCCTGTGAGATAATCGGCCGCTTAGAGAACCAGAGTATGCAGTTTGCAACCTGACAGGCTCACCAGACAGAGCAAATCCAAAGTATTTTATTTTCCCTATTATACTACTTTAATAACTTGCTAGTGCTCATTAGCACATTGTTAAAGTGTCGCAGACAAAATGGCTATTTACGGTTAGACAGTTCTGCTAGGATTTCAAGTCATTACTAATGTTGTTGGCTGCAATTCTGATGTAGACATTTTGGTTGTTTAATCATATTGAAAAAGATTTTTCAACCTTTAATTTCAGAGGATTTTCACATCTGTTCTTCAGAGATAGAATGTATGTATTAACAGTGGTCATTCTGCTTGCCAGGCAGATTCTGAAACAACCCTTAAACAGCTTTATGATATTTGCCCTGTCATTATTGGATGTTATGATGATTATTTTTTGAAAAATACTAAAGCAGTGAGTAGGAAGTTAGTTTGCACTGTATTTTAATTAATGCAGAATAAGTCTGACTGTAATCAGGATGTTCTGATTGCAGTCTAGTGGGATTTCTGGCTGTCCTTTTTACCCGTGACATCATGCAAACCTGATTTTGACACCGTTAGAAGTAAGGAATCGAGGCAGGGACTGAGGGTGTTGGAAGTACTTCTACACAACCAAGCCTCGAGGAGAAAACTACTCAAACTTATTTGGACCATTCCTGCTTGCAGGCAGAGATGAGGTGTCTGAAGATACAGTTCAGGGGACAAATTTCCAGATTCTGATTCATAGTTACTGAATTTCCATTCAGATCTACGATGAATTTTCCCTACCAGCATTTCCAACAAAAAACATCAGACATCAGTCTCAGAAAATGTTAAAGATGATGTAGAATCAGCCAGACCATCCTTTCTTGCCTTAAAATCCTCAAACTATCTCCTCTCATTAAGCTAATGTACAAGTGATTGCTTAGGATATTTCTCATAATCCTAGTCATCAATTCTTAACTGTTGCAATGGAATGAAGGGTCCAAATTATCAGCAAAACTGTTTTGAAATAATCTCAGCTTTGGCACAAAAAAGGCAGGCTAATTAACCAGTGCAGTGACATGAAAAGATATGGATGAATTTTCATAGAAAAATACATCTGAGCATAAATCCAGGCCTTGTCTTCAATAATCTCTCCTCTCTCTCATCGTAAAAATGTCAGCAGGTTCTCCAATTCTTTGTTCTGAAAGTCTCTCAAAGGACTTTTCCCCTGACAGCCAACAAACACACTGATGAAATGCTAACGTTGCTTGCTCATTTACAACAAGCACTCTTGGCAGCTTAATGCACGTACATATGTTTTCTCAGTGCATCAAACAGCAAGATTTGGGACGTGGGATAAAGCTACATTGTTGGCACAGATTTGTTCCTCATAGATAACACAACAGAATTTGAATAATTTTCAATAGAAAATATTTTCTAGCAGACTAACGTAATTGTTCTGTCTAACAGTCACGGCAAGCGCCTTAACTATTCAAACACAGTGGAGCTTAGCTCAGCTTAGCATTTGCATTGTCCCACATTCACCATCTTCAGGTTTTCAACCAAATCCTGGCTGGTGGTCTGATGGAAATGAAGTGGAGACAAGCAAAAGAGTACTTCCTTTCCACTGAAATATGTAGAGGCAAATACACCACACCTTTCCTCAGTGATAAGAAAATAGTTTTACATGATATTTGGGAGAGGAATGGCAACTGGACCTTAGAGAATGGCTCATTCCTTCTCAAGGTGGTGATTCCTTCCCAAAATGTTGCTGAGCTCCAGCAGTTCACAGCCTCCCCCATATCATAGTTTCAATATTATGAGTTACGAAGTGGAAATCCACGAGATGCTCCAGGTGCACCTCTGCTCCTCCAGCAAAACGAGTGGTGCAAGCACACAGCGGGGAGGTTCAACCATATGTTGAGTTTAATTTGTAGAGCATTGATGAGCCAGGATCCCTCCAACGTGCTCAATGAGAGCATATTCGCAAGCCAGCCAATTATCGTGGCATGGAAGCTACTGATACCTGTAGCAAAACCTGACAAATTTTGTTATTACTTTTCTGCTGTCTGAAGAAAGGCATTTTCCACAGGGTCAGAAAAAAAGGATATTTAACATGTAGCCTCCATCAATTATTTAAATTCCTTGGTGATTCCTGTTTAGCCTTTGAAAGAGGAGGACTGCTGTGCTGACAGGGAATTCTTCCTTTTTATTGTGGTATCAGAGCATAAATGAGAGATGACAGAACATCTTCAGGTTGCCTTTGGCATAGTTTTGTGTTAAATTCTGCTTTAAATTGAAGCTTTTCTGCACAGCAGTGGCAGGACACACCAGGTCTACGCTCCTTTTCTGGAGAGAGAATTTCCTTTTTTTCCCAGTTTGGGTTGAATTTATTTCTAGGTGTCTTCTGTCTTATTTTACATTTAAATACTGAGCTAAATAAATAGGATTTAGATGATTAGAATCCCAACGTGCACATTTGAAGCATCTCACAAAGCCCTTAAGGATAGATAAGAGCTTATTTGGGTTCTGATGAGGTCCTTATGCTGCAGCCTCTATAGCTTTGATAGCTTTGCTTTGATACCAGCATTCAGACACGTGTGCTCGTGTTCCTCGACTAAAAGCCACGTGAGTTGAATCCACTTCTTGTGTCCTGGACTGTAGTCAAGTGGCTTATTAGGAGAAACACCTGGTGGCCCACACCTACCAGAAAACAGGGAATTTGGCCTCCAAACTACTCTCACCAAACACAGCATCACAGTACAGAAAACTCCCAGTGATGCTATTACTTTGCATGCTTGATAACCTTGACATCTCTATTTTTTTTTCATGTGTAATTACTGTGAAAAGCATTAAAAATGTTGTACAAAGCCCACATCATTTAAACAAAGCTTTCGGAGTACAATGCCTCTGTTTAAAATCAAGGCAAGCATTCAGGCCAGAACTAAGAGAAAGATCTGCAGCTTCATGGCAATTAACAGAGAAAATCACATTCTTACAATGAAGATTTTTTTTTTTTTTTCTAAACTCTGTGGTTCTAATTATAATTAGGCAATCATACATACACATCTCTTGCAGGACACTGAATTGAATTTAACACTTGCAGTAAGCTTTTTTGAACGCTTATGCACAGAAACGTGTGAAATCCTGCCCCCAAACAATGACAGAATTAATTTTCTGTGTTTGATTCAGCGACTTCTTTGTTGTGCCACAGACCCAAAATTTAAGGCTGGAACTAGACCCTTTTAAGAAAAAAAAAAAAGTTTCTGATTCAGCCCTGTGCTGAAGAACCTGCCTGGGGAGTTGTG
The DNA here is from genome assembly GCA_009806455.1 of Tetrax tetrax. Classification (NCBI taxonomy): domain Eukaryota; kingdom Metazoa; phylum Chordata; class Aves; order Otidiformes; family Otididae; genus Tetrax; species Tetrax tetrax. The sequence goes on from WHYT01015370.1 coordinate 208,362, forward strand.
TAGTCCTTTTGGAGTTCATCCACAGGTCCAAGAGCTGCTCGGAATTAAAGATTTATGTCGGGTTCTTGTGGAGGTTGCTTTCTCAGAAATCATATCACAGTTTCATACGAGTGACACAGAAAAAGAACATTACGGTCACTGTTAACTCATCATCCACTTGTTTGAAGGTATTATTTGAAACAAAATTTAACTTCTTAAATCTGATTTAGATACAGCACGTCAAGAAAGGAAAATTCTGGAGCACAGCATTTCCAGGAAAGGTGATCCTAGAGTTGCCTCAGTTGTGACCCATGCAGATTATAAACACCTAAAGGGGAATACAAGTCCTCTTCCTCCAGGACCCAGGGTCTTCTGGCAAGTTTAAGGACCAGTCTGGTCTTGGAACATCCCATCTGGTGCCAGCTATGTGCCTGGGCATGTTCTCAGCCCAGCTTTCTTGGTGATGGTATCCAAACTGGTAGTGATGGTGGTATGTTTCTGCAGACATCACAGCACAGCAAGGATCCCCTGGAGAATCCCCAGGGAAAGGCTTTGGATTAACAGCCAAAGGAAGACAAGTTTCTTGTCTAAAAAGCATGTCTCTCTGTCATTCCTCCTCAAGTTGTCCCAGAAATGGGACAAGTTTAATAGCATTGCTCGGGTTAAAGGGCGCCTAGCAGTGACTACAAACCAAACGAGTAGGGAGGTGGACAAACTGATTCGCTTGGGTAGAAATATGTATCAGTCATGAATTATGACATACGGCAGGATTGATAGCTCTGATCTCAACGACACTAGCATGTTAGCTTGCCTGTCACAACTCCTTACAGTGATGATGCCTTCACCTCGTCCCTTTGGAAGCATGCCGAGTGCCCAGCTGCTCCTTTTCTTTATAATATTTTCATGGTGTCTCACCTAGAAGGTCCTTTATTTCCCTAGTATTGTTCTTTGCCAGGTGCTGACTCTGCACAGGGATTTGCTAATTGTAATTCAAATTATTCATTGCAGTTCAGACAAATGCAACAAATTAATCCATTAGAATGTGAAAGATCAAAGCATCTTGCTCCTTGTTTGATCTGCAAGGGAAAGCAGCAACCCAGGCATCGCTCAGAGCACGAGTAAGAGGAGGAAGGCAGCTGATAGAAAACTGGAATTTTCCTGCCACAGGAAGCACTGATATTTTCTCCCTTGTTGGTACTTGGGCAAAGGACAAAAATGGAAAATGTCAAAGGATTCGCATCAAAAAGACCTTCTTGATCCTACCACACAGAACACTTCCCATACTAGCCAGTTCAATTGGTTGTGTTTCCTTCTAGAGTTTATGTTCTGCACCTTATTCCCTCTCATTCCTCCTTGAGCTCATGGTCTCCTTTGGACTGATGCATCAGTCCTGTACCGCCACGATGCATGACGTCTGAAAAGAGAAGCACATGGACATGGTGTCCATGCTGAAATTCATGAGACATATCTGATGGGCTCAGGATCAGCCCCAGTGTCCCATCTCCACATTGTTTTGCTTCAACTTCTCCAACCAAATATTTAAAAGTCAGCATTTCCCCCGGGAAAATGTTGAAATATTGAAAATAGAACAAAGCCACATTTTCTCTTAGCCTTTTTTTCTCCTGAAATACAAATCCATCTTGACACACAATCCCCATCCACTTCTAAGTACAGGTTTGAGAGCTCTGAGAACAAGTCCCTCTGTTTTTAAGCAGAGCATGAATGGCCATAGGAGAGGAAAAAAATTCCTCTCTATCACTCCAGACCCTTCACATCTTACATGCTGGCTATAATGGGAGTCTCAGGTGACAGGGCTGCAGATACCTGTACTGGAGACGTGTGGTTAGATGGATATGTCCTCCTTGATGCCAACAAGAGGATAACCAGGTGACTCGACTTTGGGGTGGGTGTGGAGTCATTAACAGCTTGAGTGAAGATGTGTACACCAATCCCTTGACTTCCTATAAAAGGGTTATATTATTGGACCTAAATAATGTAAGAATAAACTTCTCGAGATCCCAGCGAATGTGCACAGGGACCATCTTTTAACTGCTTAGCTGTATGTGCCTGGGTAGTGGTACCAGTTAAGTGCTACAGGTAAGTGGTGGTAGGAATACAAGGTGCTGGGAGCAGGTTGGTGTTGACAAAACCCTTGCAGCAGCTCAGTAAAGTGCTATTTTATTAGAATAAAACAAGTCATTTAGCAGTGTGAGCCATTTTGGCACGGGCCACTGAAGCTCACAGCTATCAGTCACCATAAAGCAACCTCATCTAGTCGAAGATGTCCCTGCTCCTTGCAGGGTGGTTGGACTAGTTGACCTTGGAAGGTCCCTTCCAACCCTAACGATTCTATGATTCTAAATGTGTACTTGCATGTGAGAAGTAGGAGGGCAAGTAGGAAGAGGCTTTTGACAATATATTAAATTCAATGACCAGGGTAACTTGGTGGCTTGGACCCTAGCCGAAAATCTGCTCCTTAAATTGCAGGAATATGATGGGAAAGCATACTGAAGTATCAGAGGCTGAGATATTAGAAATCATCTCCAGTGTTTTTGCCTGAAGTAAGACTCAACTTTACCTGCCAGCGTCCTTCTAATCTCTACTGTGTCTCTGCTCTCCTAGAGATCAAATAGTCACCAACACACACATCTGGTGAAACGCAGGACACTCAAACCCCATTTCCTAGATCTCCAGTGACTATAGAGGGGCTCCTCCACCTGGGCTGGTGTAGGTTCAGTCCCATCCTTGAACCTTTCTGCATAGTCAGGGGAAGGCAACAGGCAGCTCCAGAAGAAAATTAATCCCACCTATGTTGGCTGCCTTCAGAGAGATGTATTTTCTGTTTTCTTCTCCCACAAAAACTATAAATAAAGGAGAAAAAGCTGGGGGGAGGGGGATAGTTGTGCAGATTTTCTTTGGAGAATAAATGTAAAGTTCTTCTATTTGCTTTCCAGTTGTCAGTCCTTCTCAGCACATTTGTGTGACATTTTCCTACTTCTTTTGCAGTACAAAGCTACAAATACCCTCCTAAGTGCAAACTGAGATTCTCACACAGTTAAGCAATTCCAAGAGCTGTGGCTGAAAAAAAACCAACCCTCAAAACATCATGATTCTTATTTTAAAAGTGAAGAGTGCTAAAGACATCAAGTCAACAGGACTGAATTGTGAATACTGATTTGCAAACTATTCATAGAGTGAAAAAAGGAAAGAGAAAATAAAGCTGAATTCCAAATGCTTTTAAAGAAAGGTGCAGTTTGCACTTGGATAACTCCTGAGTAAAATCATGAAGAAATATGCTATATCTGAGAAAAAAAAAAACAAACCAAAAAAACCTAACACCTTTCTTTAATGAATCACACAACTTGGCTTTGAGAAGGTGAAATTCATCAGCCCGCTGAGAGCCAACACAGTGTCTGTGTATCACAGAGCCTTCACACTGGGGCTGTTGGAGTTCACATGGCTCTTGAGACAGATCCCCGGAAGAGACGAATTTTACTCTAACTAAGCAGATGACTCCTGGCATCCTTTCGTTTGTGAAATTTAACAATTTTTTTTTTTTTTTCTGATTATGGTTATCAGCCACCTATTTCTGCTGCAAATGGATACTGAAGTGTGACAGCAGTTATCAGCCCAGCTGAATAGCTGTTCACTCCCAGCTCTCTATAAATACAGAACTTCTGAAATAATCTCTAGAACATATTGGTTAAAAATTCAAGGGCAAATGAATAATGAATATAAATGGACACTCCTGCATTAAAATTTAATACTAGCAAAGGAAAATTGAAACAAGACATTTTCCAGGATTCTGCAGAACAATTACAAGCATTATTATTTCTCTCTAGAACAAGCTTCCTCCACTGAGGTCTTCAGGGATTTTACTAAACGCTCTGAAAAACATGCAAGTGAAAGCAGATATCTCAGTAGATAAAGGTGCAGAGTGCTTGGGGCAATGCCATCTTTTCTTTATGAACTTCCTAACCGTGGAGTGAGTCAGTTTTAGAGAATCACGCATTTTAAAGCTAGAAATTAACATTAGAGAAATGCTGAATAACACAGGTCAGTAAATGCCATTCCACTGCTCTCCTCTTCCACACCACAGAGCTTTTAGAAAGACATTTAATCTTGATTCCAAGACTTTGTACAGTAACAGGCTGTAAGGCCAAGAGGGACTGGCTGATACTGGTTCCGAAAAATCAGTGCTCTGGTTTAAACAGGAATTAATTAACGGGATTCCTTTGCCACAGGACAATGCCTATAGGTCCACACAGCAGTATAACTTCCCATATAAACTGACAAAAGGCTTGCTGTCCTTAATGAATTTCTAAGGCTCTCTTTGGAGGTAGCTGCAGGTTCACAGGAGTGTCCTGGAAATGTGGGTAAAGCCCTAAGCAAACGCATCGCTAAGGGACATTCTCATCCCCGGCAGTGAGAGGGAATGAGTCAAATTTGGAGATTAAACATAACAAAATGTCAAAGTAGAGACACAGTCATTCCAGCTGATTACGCAAAAGCACAAGTTAAGGCTGTGACAGGAAACACATTAATTCCCTTTCCAGTTCCTCTGTGCTGGCTAGCAGAGCAGTGGGAAGTCAGATGTTTCAACGGGACAGCTTGCTTGGAGAATGCCATTTTCCCACTTACTGCCTTTTCTCCCTCCTCCCCTTCGCCTAACCAGTTTGATCCCAGCTGCCACTCGGGGATGTTGGTACCTCCAGCTGTGGAGCCCAAGGAGTCTGAATGGGCCTTAAGGACGCGAGCTGTTGTTTAGCAGAGCAGACCAAAGGAATGGCAGGAGCTGACTGAGGCCGATTTGAATAATAATACAGAAACCTCCTCTTTACAATAGACAGGGCTTTTCCTTGTCTCCACTTTGTTATGGCTTCCTGGCCGTATGGAGTCAGGCAGACTGGGATGGGATGTACAGGGTGAGTGTAAGGGCACTTCCACACTCCGGGCCAGCTGGGCACAGCCGATGAGTTGTGTTCGGACACAGTTTGGATACAGGATGTTTCACCCCTTCCCTGTCCGATCACTGTCAGCATCCCTCTGACACGCCCTCCTCCTGCCCTGGGCCGGCAGCGACTTCACACCCGAGTGGACTAAATCCTGCACACGGCTAAGGTCAGGTCCAAAGAGCCTCGGTAAGTACTTAATATACCCTCGGTATGGGGTTTGATGCGTTAATTAACAGAAATATGATCCTGCTGCCAGTTTATCCCTTCCCTTCAAGATTTCCACTCTTGTTGCAAGGGCAGTTGGTGTTGTGAGACAGGCACTGGCCCCTGCAACGCTCGGCTCTGCACTAAGGTTGGTTTTTAGGGTGTTCTGAACTGTTGTTTAGGCAGAGTAGCTATGAAGTGGGAGCTAGACTTATGAATGGATTTAATCCACCAAAGGATGGAAGGAGGTGTCTGAGGTGGAGGTATTTGCAAAGTCTGGAGCTAGACTCTTGCTGCCTTTCTGTACAAGATGGATGCTTGTTCTGCTAAAGTGTTACTGGGCAAAGCTAGTAAGATTTTTTTTTTTTTTTTTTTTTTTTTTTTTTTTTTTTTTGTGAGGAGATGAAGACACCTGAATGTGCTTTGATCTCTTTCCTATCAATGCTCCAAGAAAAGATCTCTGCAAATATGTAGACATCTCCCCATACTCTCCTCATTGATTTTGTCTGGTCTTTACATAGGTACAGCAACTATCTGTATGGATTAAAGCACAATTCGTGGGTTCATTACAAATAATAGGAGCCTAAGAACAGGCAGAAGTCTTCAGGAAAACTGAAGGAGTGGAAAGTATATTTTCAGGCTTTGAAGAGAAAGGGAAACTGGGTTGTGTTTTCAAGTAAGTCAGTTCACACCATTTTGTTTGTAATAATTGTAAGGAACCTAGTAAATACACAGTCTAATATATAAATAATGATATTTCCACACATAAAGTTCATTAGTTCTGAAGAACAGCAAGCTATTTTTTTTTTTTTCCTCTCTGATAGCCACTTATCATGGCCAAGGATAAGTATTCTTAGAGACTTTTCAAGCCTGTGTGATATATTCGTATCATAAACATTTTTAAATGCTTATTGCCTATCTGTCTTTGTCTTCAAGCAATTTTCTTTGCTCATAGTGGAAGGGTAAGATCTTAGGTAGAGAAGCAAAAGCCTGATTTAAGCTCATGAGGTTTTGGTGAAAGCTAGAAACTCATTATATTCTGTGATATGTTGAGTGCTATTATCTAGCAAAGGAAAATTGAAACCACTGTGTAAATGCCTTTGCCCGTAGCCTGCATAAGTGTCTTTTTTTTTTTTTTTTTTTGTAATTGAAGATGGAAATTCATTTGAGGAATTGCTTGATTATTCTGCTAAATATATATGTCTTCCAGAACTCTGGATTGCCATAAAAAATGGGTGATCTTCAACTTCTAATCAGAGTGTCACTATAATTTAAATAATTTTGTTGTAAGTGTTGAATGCATTTTTACAAAATAAGATCAAGTACTTTCTACCTTAAGAAACACTTCTTCATTAGTAAAACATGCATAGCTAATATAATTTTTATTGTGAAGTGTAAAAGGGAGCACTGTCAAATTTTTTCTCATGAAGTGTTGTTTTGGGAGAGCACTTAGCCATCTAAGATGTAAAAAGGAGCAAGCACCAGTAATATGAGCTCAAGAAAGGAATCAAGAGAGCTCTATTATGCAGCTAAAGCCACCTCCAGCTTGCTTGACATCAGTGGACTAATCAGGTAATCCTTGTGCAAAGTGGAAATTGTCAAAATGTTCATCTTTGCAAGTTTTGAGATCTGTGAGTGAGAAAAAAAGGACCTAAATGCAGTGTAAATTCTGTTGGCTTTTGGTTATATATTTCTATTAAACTAACTGCCATGACTTCAGGAAGACTCTGCCTGAGTGTGTGTCTACTCTAAATCAAGAAAGATATCATAATTTAGACAAATGGTACATTCTAGTGTGCTTATGAAATTCTTTTACAAAGACAGTATTGGACTATGAAAAAGACAGAAAAGTAAGGTGTTTGGAGGTTTTTTTTTTTTGACATGGGCACAACAGAAAAAGTAACTTTTTTTTTTTTTTCTATAGCACAGTATCACAGTATCTCTTGTGTTGAGGTCTCTCAAAAGTATAGTGATGTAATTTCTGGGCTAGGTTCTTTATCAGATTGAACAGTAGAGTATGAAATAGCTACAGTGTGCTGGTTCTGTACTTTTAAAACACTTGTGAAAGAATAGGTTAATTTATTCTCTTCAATAGATTTATTGTCACATGCTTGCAAAATTCTTTTTACATTCCAGTGAGTGTTTTCTGTAGTGATTGCTTTTGCTACATCTCTGTTTATTTTATAATAAGTGTTTCAAGCATTTTGTAGTTTGGGGGGCTTATGGAGCTTGTGCCTGAGACCTTCCAGTGAAATCCTAAACATTCAGTGTAATAATGCTCACATGAGGCTTTGAAGGTGTCCTATTTTGCATGATACATAACTGGCATTTTATCTCTAGCTTGCTAAGGATAACACAAAGATTTCCTTTCCTCAGTAGACAAAGACTTTAAGACTTTAATCTAATGCTCTCCCGAGAGCCAATTTCAATAGAGTATATGGAAGAAGAGCCTGAATCACCTCCTTCAGGTTTACACTGCTCTAACTCTCTTCATTTAAATTGTGTTTCATTAGAACAATACGGGAGTTCCACAGGGGTAGTAATGATTAGAAATATAGTCTGGATTGTATAAATATCTGAAAATTCATAATCACTCAGGATTTCCCTGAAAGAACTGAAGAGGACTAAATGTAATGCATAACATCAAAACCATCCTGGGTTAACTGCATTTATGTCACATGCTGAGTACTCCACTTTGATATAATTAACACAAGAAAAGTTGTTGGAGACAAATATTTTCTATACAGAAGCTTACCTGGACCCTATTTTAAGCTGAGATAACAGTCTTGCTTTATGGCCAAACTGGCTAAAATTCAAAGGTCTGATTGATCCCTAGAAGTGTATCAGAGTAAGATCTGATGTAAATGACAGTGAATTTTGGTGGATATGTGGGAAAAGCATTGACATATTATTCCTGTAGAAGATTTCTAGGTTGAGTCTCAACAAATGAAAATAAATTTGTGGTCTCAAAAGGCTTTGGCAGAAACTAATGCAAAATTTTTAGGTTGCTTAAACTTCATTACTGACACTTGCAAAATCTCACAAGAAAATTTCTTATAGCATCTCTAACTGTATTATATCCAAATAGTCTATGTTCTACAGTGACTCTTCTTCATTTTCTGAAACAAAACCATAGTAGATTGAACCAATAAAAGCATTTATGTTAACACTGTCATGAATCTTATGCTTATGGCAAGAAGTTTTATAATGTCTCAGGGCAAGATGCCTTTGTCAGACAGTTAAAATAAACTGTTTCACAAGTAGTCTTAAAAAGTAGAAGGTCCTGTAGAAATGTTAATTATCTTCCCTCCTTGGCCCCACGCCTCTGTAAGGTGCCATCTCACTGTATCTGGCAAGAGTGAAGTACAATGCAAGTCCTGTCGCTCGAAGCGGCTACTGCAAAAATAATAAGGTGTTAAATACCTACTCCTTCTAGACACATAGAGATGTTAGCTATTCTTCCACCTGCCAATGTCCAGCACATTGCTTTATAAATAGTTTAAAGGATAGTTGAAGAGATTTCTAGCACTCTAGGGAGTAACCTTAAAAGAGCCATGATCTAGCTCTCTGTCACAGGACTACTTAAATGTTTTGGTTAAAGCTAATATGAAGTAGACTGTACTTCAGGCTCACTAGCAGAGAACAAGCTAGTAATATGAGTTACCTTGTAAGAATTATTGACATGGACTGCAAGTATCTCATCTTCCCTTGGGCATTTTTTTTTTCCCAAAAGTTAAGAGCTTGATTAGTTACAATCAAGGCAATGCAGTACTTTTCATGTGATGAGTATGTGAAGAGCTAACAAGTCCTTTCAGACTTGTAAAAGATTACTTGGAATTTCTGTTCTTCTACAGAATTTGTCCCTTTTACTTCAATTCACATACTTGTTTGATCTCCTACATAACATGTTTGTGAGGAGATTCAGTGTTGTACATTGTTGCCTGCTTCATCTTAGGAGAAAAAGTGTACTTCTAACCAAGCTTGATTATGGGTAAAAGTCCTAATTGAAAAAAATAGCTTTGTAGCTTTGACATAGCACAAAGTTGGCATAGTCTGTGCCTAACCTCTAGGGAAATCCTGTGAGAACTCTGCATTACACATTCTCTCTGTACTCTAAATAGGGCAGAGGGATAGGGATGTGACAGATACTTTTTTTACAGTCTTTCTGTGCCCAGCTTTTTATTTAAAGGAAACATAGGCACTTGGGAAAGACAGTAATAGATGGACAGTGGTCATTCACCTCAACTGGTAACATAGGCAGGGTTTATATCCAGATGCAGAAATTAGGAACTGCTTTTAGATCCAGTGACCTAAATGCGGTGTTAGAAATTGAAATGTAGCAAGCTTGCTAGCTGATATAATTATTCACAGTTGGATGCAATGCAGCAGGAAGATTCCCACTGTCTTCTTGTTGTACGTCTTGGTTGGGAGGCAACTGTACCTGAACGAATATGAGTGGTATTGAGAGGCAGGACACGTTACCTTGGACACAACCTTATGTTTCCCCAGCTATATGGTTTCCCAAACCATAATGTTTAACCAGTTTGGAGGTCAGGCAGCTGTGGCTTTGTTCATTTTGCAGCTGTTGAAAAAGAAGTGACCCGGGATTCTTGGTGAAGAAGTAGGCAGATGCTCATTCTGGAATTGCTTGTCCTGGTTATACATGGGAGAAATGTAGTCTTATCTTAAAGTAGAAAATGTGGAGATTCTGCCTTGGAAGGATAAGACAAGAAACTTCATTTTTCCAATAGAATCTCAAAATGACAGGGAAATAATTCTATTTTTAGAACATGTAAGAAATAGGAACTTGAAATTTACCCTGATATCTAATACAAAAACTAGAAGCAGGTCAATTTATTGACTAAAGTAATCTCACATCTTTATTTCCCTTTCTTGATAGCTTGAAGCTTGCTAATTTCTTGACTCCCAAAGCCTATAATATCCCTGCCATATTATCAGATACCTATTGCCCATTGAGCTTAAAATGCAATAATATTTGTTTTAAAAATGTTGCAGGCAGTGATTGGAATTTTATACAGCCATTAATATATTTAAAACTGCTTTGGAATAGTCTTATTTATAGTTTATTGTAGAAAGCTGTACATTATATTTTCACAAGCTTTTTTATTCTAGCAACTTGGCCATCATCTGTTAAATATTGTTATTTAGCTGTCATAATGTTTTTGCTTCACTTAAGAAGTGAGAAAAAGATAGCACACTCACAGTTCTGTTAATGAAGTATCATCACAAAGGGCAGAGTTATCTTTAATACGTGATGCTACTGCAAGACTTCAAATACAGTACGTTTTAGACTGTTAGAAACAGTCTTGGAAAGATATTTTTTGTTCTCATTATGTGACTTGCTTATAATTTCTCAGAAGACTTAAACTTGTTTTCAACATTGATTGTATTTTAAAGTTTAACAACATTCATGCTAGTTAACATGAATCTCTTGGGTAACTCTACATGTTCTGTAACTGTACAAAGATTTCCTTTTGAACTTCAAATTTGGATACACATAGTTTATATTGTCTATATGTAGTACTATTAATAGGTGTAGCCTTTTCTCCAAAAAAGGTCTACTATTAGTGGAAAACTAGCAGTGGGAATTACACCAAAAGAAAAATTAAAATGCAAACATTTGAACAGATGCCAGGAATGAAGAGTAGGATTTTTAATAAATCTCAGTGCAGTATGTTTTAACTCTTTGGCAATTCTCAGCTACTCATGGATTGACATGAATACACAAAACAAGCTGAGATATTTCTCTAAGCTATTAAGCTTCTATTAATCTAAAACATAGCAGAGAGATGCAAATACTTGGGCAGGTTCCTGCTTGCTTTTGGCTGGATTTAGCAGTTTAGCCCAATGCCAGCCTGAGACCCTGCAGATCCATTTGGGTATGTCTGCACGATTATCCCCGAGTACCTGTATCACCCAGCTTTTTAAGTTACAGAGTTATCCCAGCTCAAAATGATCGAGCCCTAGCTGTATCTACATTGTGGTAGTACAAGAAGACCTGGCTCCAAGGTGATGCAATGAGGGATTTGAACTTTAAGGATGAAGAAAAAAAATACCCAGATTTTTCTCCTTGAGCCAGCGCATGGAATTGCAAATAGGACTGGGAGTTAAAATGGAGTTAAATGGGATACAAGCTAAATCACTTGAGACTTGGACAGGAACTGTCTTTTTGTAAGTCAGGAAAGCACAAGACAAACCCTTAACAAGAAAGAGCCTGGACCTGATGTCTGAGGCAACAGGGAGCGAACGGATAGTAAGCAAAGCAGGTTAGCCCAAGGCAACCGTGTGGAAGCTGTGGATGTTGAGGTATGTTGGGATCACAACAACTAGTAATGTTGTAGCCTGGCCGTCCTGTAAATATGCCACAAACCCACATTATAGTCTTTGTATAGACTGTGTAGTTTAAAGCCATGTGAAACCTACACAAACCATAATTTCAAAACTATTTTGAATTTTAAATATATATGTTATGGTAAATATGCTTTCTGAAGTAAATAAATAATCTCTTTTTTTCCTTCTCCTCCCACAATGTAACTCTCTGTGTTCTGTCATATGCTGAAGTGACGGCTAAGGCTAATCACGTTTGTTTTCGTTATTAACAGAGTTTAGTCTTTTCTGTCTAAATCTTGTAATTTTTCATTAAAAGTTTATGGAAAAGAATACAATGTTTTCCCACATTTTGTAGCCATTTTTATTTGAAGACTTTCAGCACAGACGTGTGTGGGTCAGGAACTTAACATTTGGAAATGGCATTTCATTAACAATAACTGAGTTTTCCAAGCTCAGTAAAGCTAATCAGCACTAGGCAGATGAGCTTCCTTATTAACTAAACTATTTTCATTTCAGTGGAGTACAGGACTTACGCTAACATTAATCTTTCTATCCCTTAAGTTACCATTTGCAGATATCACAACATTGAAAAAGGAAAAGAAGCACTGTCAGGATGCTTCCCATTGATTAACTGAAGAAAGCAAAAGCTGCCTTCTGAGAAAGCAAAGGAAAAATTGGGTCAAGGACACAGAGAACGGATCAAGCAATCACACTTTTGTTCACACTGGGGATATAAGCTCCAGATTTTCTGTATTTGATATTTTTTCATGTCTAGTGGAAACTTATTTACAACTTGCTAATGCATTGCAGTTATAGGATAAGTAGAAAATCATGTAAGTACTGGCCTTATTGCAATAAAAAAATACACTTAATAATCAGTTAGGAACACAATCTTGGGTCTTTTTGGTTGTAAGGTCATTGAGTATATTGTTTTATGGTACATAATTTAATCCAGGAGAAATCAGGTGCAACATAGAGTAATTACAGTGCGCTGATTAATACAGAAGATCTTCAATGAATAATGATTTATTCAAATGGGAGTAAGTTAGCTTTATTTGCATTTGTCAAAGTTTCTGGACTGAAAAGCATTTCACTGAAATCCATATTTCACTGAATGTCTGCTATCCATTTCTTTCTTTCTTTCATACGATCAATGGCATTTCAAATTGTATGTAGCTGTTGTGTTAGAAAGTCAATTAGCGTGGTTCTTGTAATGAGCACAATGCTTCCGGACTACAGAGGAGTGATAGGAGATATATCCTCTAAAATAACAGACACTATTATTTAATACTGTTGTGTATACTGAAGATGTCTCATCACTGCTGTGATGGTTTGATTACCAGCTTTATTGTATTAGTATTTCAGCAAACACAAATACAATGACACAAATCATCAAGAGGTAGGAAAAAAGGGAACTACCAAGTTACGTACAGCTTTTAGGAAGAGCTGATTAATTCTGAGGATATAAAATATTACACTAGTTATGTGGAATCATGTGAGGTGAAAAGAGTACTGAGCAATTTAATGAGGCGAAGGGAGTCTGCTTTTGACCTGGATTATGAAATATAATGAAAAATCAGTGTTAGTAAATACGGCATTAATCAGCTATGTAGCTGTCACAGGCTGGTTGTTTATCTTGCACCCTGCTTTTTCCTCTTCTGTGCATCCGACTCCTGGGGCATGTTCTAGAACCCACCTCCCATTTCATCACAGCTCTCCTGTTTGGAGGATGAGGAAGTCTGAAACTAGGAAGCATACTTGTATTCTTGAAAGTATATGCACATTCTTTTTTCTTTTAATTCAATCTTTTATTGAGTACTATATGGTTTTGCACTGCCAACATAGACTTTTGTTTTAAGACAGATCTTTCACTAGCACTGCATTACTTGCATCCCTTATTTAGTGGCCCACATCTTAATTCCATGAAAATCAGGTAACACATACTGAGGTTCTGACTAGTACTTTTTTGTTAGGCCTTTGTTACAGTTTTTCATGTGTTGCCTATAAGGACATAAAGTTTGCCCTCTCTGTATTTTTTCCACTAAATTTCTGTTGCTCCATTGGCTGTGCCTCCTCTGAAACTTTTAGGGTAGCTGAGTATTTTCCATTCCCGTCTCTTCCTATTCTTTCAACTTTTTGGTCTCTTTATGACAAAATGATATTTTAAATGGTGTTTTCAGTGAGGGAAAAACAGATTAACATCGTTCCCACTTGACACAACTTCTTTCTTTTCTATTCATGATGTATTCTCCACTGTCACAATTAAATTAGTTTCATTGATTTATCTTGTTTACCTTGCCTTCTGCAACTGTTTGACTAAAATTGTATCCACCGGTGTACCAATTCCAATAATTGTTTATACTGTTACAGAAAATACTTGTGAGAATAGAATTAATGAATTAGCCTATGATGACATTACAGCTGCAATATTGTATCAGTCTGCCCAAGTATTAATAGGCTTCTATGAGACAAGAAAGAGGGCCGGAGTCAGCAAAAATTCTCCAATAGATGAAAGTTTGAATAATCATAGCCATATGGAAATCTGCTGCTATACTCTTGTAGCAATGTGGTAGTCATAGCTTCTCTCAGTTTTTGACATTTGCAATGAGCTTTTTAATAAGCAGTAACAGAAGAATCCTCTAGTTCATTTGTTACTTACAAGTACAGCTTCTAGCTAGTGTTAGGTTGAAAATAATTGATTTATATTTCAAAGAGCTACACTGAATGTATTATTACTTAAAGTTGATCTAGCAAACTAATCTCATCCCAAGAATGACATTGCAAAGTTTATCCTTAATATGTTGTACAAAAACTAAAATAAAGTTAGATTTTTGAAATGTTTTGAAATTTATTGGTATATTTTTATTCCAGACATGTTTTTCTGACAATATTTTTGAATATAAATGGTATTCTGCAGGCTTTTCAAAGCTGAATTTTTCAAGAGAGATGGTTTTGAAAGAAAGCATATCTATGTTTTTACACTTACTAAAATAAGTTTGTAGCTAGCAAAGTTTTTACTATTATTCAAATTGTTTTTGTCAGTAGTTGTTTTTTAATAGACTATTTTTGCAATTATTGTCCCTGAGACTTACGGTGGTCTTACTTAACTGCTCTTTAGCCTTGTGCAGTTTGGACAACCAAAGACTTCACATATTCTGTACTTGAAGTAAAATATGTTTTCATGTACTTCAGGGATCTGAACTCATCTTTAGTATAATTTGCCTTGCTCTCTTATCACAACTTCCTGAACATATCGAGTTCCCATTCAGAGGTCTCATCTACCACAGTAGTGCTAATTGCTCTTGTAGCTTAGGCTCGGACAGACACTTAGTCCTTTCTCTGATCATCTGTGGGATCTTAAAGCCTGAGAGGCAGCAAGGGTCTCAATGCTGGGGAGACAGCAGTATAGGCAGTGGGATACCTTTTCTTGCCTATTCAAGTTCTGCCATTTGGCAGAGCAGAGGCTTGAATGTTTCCTAGAAGAAGGCAGGCTGCAGGCTCTGTGTATTCAGGATCCAATGAAAACTTATTGTGTGTCTGTCTGGTACAAGAGGTGAAGGTCCACTCGGCTGAAGATTTGCTGGTGAAATTAAGAGGGTTTTAAAACTAGGAGGCTGTGGTAAGACCTAGCTGGAAAATATTCTGTTCAGTTTTCTATCATGACACTTGATTTAGTCAGTTGCTGTTTTATTAGATTGCTTTACTGAAATAACGATGACTTTTGTATGCTGTGTCATAAGATATTTGTGCTTTCAAGATTTGCTCTCTAAAGGAGCATCTAAACGGCAAAAATGTTTTTAAATAGCTCTAGGAAAATAATTAACATTCTAGATCTAAGCATACAAACAGCTGAGCTAATAAATGTCGTACAAGTTATTCCCTACCTTACAGAGAGTATGGGCAGAGCTGGCAGAACAATTAATTGGACCCAAGGACCATTTCGAAGCACTTCTTTTTCTCAGGGGAATATAGAAATACCCAGGGGATGTAGCATAATAATTGCTGTGGTGACATAGGCCTTTTATGTGATAAGGAAAGAGCTTCAGCATGTAAAGCTCAATCGTAAACACTGACATAAGATTAGTAGCCTAGCCAGCTAGGAAGCTGGCCATCACCAACCTACAACACTTAACACTTGTTTTGACATTTAATCTGTTCAATATGAAGAGTCTCACTGACTTCTGGGACTTTGAAATAGCCCTTCAGTCATTTGGTTTACAGTTGTTTATAGCTGGCATTAAAAACAGGTGGGTTTTTTTGTTTTTTGTTTTGTTTTTGTGAGACTTTGGACTATGGAAATTCAGAAAACTGAAAAAAAAAACCCATCAGAAAGACTTCTCCAGATGTTAGTCACTGCATACATGATATGACACCATCAGAATTCAGTGAAATTTCAGAAGTTAAATAAAACAAAGGACTTTGGATATCAAATATTCTGTCTAAAAGCTCATTGCAGTGGTAAACTGTTGCATTCACGCACTTTTCACTGCAGGTAAACTCAGATTTAATGCTAACTCATATGATTAAAATGCCTTTTTTCTGGTTCTGTGCACAAAACTCAATTTAGGTTTAATTATATTGCTCATCTGAGGGTTGTTATAGATGTATTTCAATATTTGCAGGGGGGAAAAAAAACATAACTGTCAATAATCAGTGGTCTTGGGCTTCTAAAGAGGTTTAATGTTTCCTATAGTTATTGAAATTATGCCAGCACTGAGGTTGTTTATTCTGATTTCGGACAAGATTCTTCCTTTAACTAACAAAGTTCCAAACATTTTTTTTCTTTTTTTTTTTTCTTTTTTCTTCCTCCCTCCCTGATTCTTTTTAATGTATTACTTTCCTGAATTGAAAGCTTATAAAAATGCTGGTCTGAGAAGCCTGGAATACAGATTTTCTGCTTTATGTGCAAAGCAAATATGATAGGTGCTCTTCTTCCCAAGGCCCTGTCAACACCACTTACAGACTTTTTGTTTCCCCCAGAAAATACACATTTACAGATTGATGTTTCTTGCTTTTTCTCCTTGTTCAGTCTTTGTGTTCTCTTTCAAATTTGTTAACCAAGAGAATAATTATTAATGTATCATCCTCAGTGCTTGTTGGTACACTTCACATGGCTAAATGCTTGTAAATTGATGATAATTTGTATTTTCTGTCCTCTGAATAAACAGATAGATTTCAAGGGAAAAGGCCCTTGGTCCTCTCACATTTAGGACACTCAGTCTGAATTTTTCTTTTCATTTTTCTTTCTTTGGATTGGAGCATAATTATTCAGATTTTTAAAATTTATATTTGGTAGAAGAATATTTTATGTTATAGTTTATATTTCCTACCAAAAAGAAAACTTTAAAAATAAACCATTCTTTTCTTCAAACTTCCTCCAAAAAGGTTCTTCTGTAGAAACTGTTTCACAAATAATATAGATCAGAAATTCTAGGACTTTTTAAATGATCCTACAGAATTTACTGTCATGACCCAGTTCTGGAAACTTATCTCCATGGCCACTGAATCCAATAATGTATTGTCAAATGCAGCTTTCGTAAATTTATCAAGTCATGTAAGAATTTCTAACATCCCCTACACTACTGAAAGCATAGCCTTAGGGCTTCAGTTATCTGATTATTAGAAATCTTTTTATGTGATTCTACTTAAATATATCTATAGACAGCTTGTTCCTGTAAACATTGCTTTTTAGAAGTTCTTTTCTTGGGTATTTACCTTTTAATGCTTTTAAGGTGAATAATCTTGTCCTGTCATTTTGTATTTTTCTGAGCTAATCAAGATGAGCTAGTCTTGCAGAGAAACTATTGTTTCATTTATCTTACTCAACTTACTCTTTTATTGCACCCAGTTGCAGCTGAAAGATATCTTTTCAAGCATGCTTAAGCAGAAATTTGCACAGTGTTCTATGCAAAATCTCTGTTGTTCCCGTTGTCTTTTATTCATCATTGTGTCGTTGGTGGTTTGTGGACTTCTGAAAAAAAACTTCCAGATCCTTTTATTTCATCATAATCTTCGACTAATAGACTTCCCATTTAACTACACCACTTCCTGACATTCTAGTCCTGATTGTTATCTTGCTATTCCTGCCTGTTATTCTGAATCTACCGAGTTCTGACATTACGTCTTAGCAGTGTGTCAACAACAATTTTTCTGTGCCAACCTCATTTACAAAAGCACCAAAAAAAGTGGTCTGAAAATCAGTTTCACAGTTATATCACCAGTGACACTATCCCAACCTACTCCAGATCTGTTTAACTCACTTCCAAACACCTACATTTTAAGTCTTAGTCTAATCATTGGTTTGTTTGGGTTTTGTTTTTTTTTTTTCCTAGCTAGATGTGGTCTGAGCTTTCCGTATACCTGTTATTTTCCTCCTCCCTTTCTTTTTCCAGCAAGATTAATGGATTCTCCTGGCTGCTGTGCAGCACTGTAGCTGTTCTGTTTCCTCTGCCTCCTTTGAGCACACCATGGTCCGCGCTCCGTGTCCCAGCATGAGTACATGATCTAGTGCCAGGGGGCCAGTACAAACTAACCTGTTATCTTTAGGGTTGTATGAACTCCTACTGTATCAAATGCTTTAATGTAGCCTGTGTTCACAAAAGACCTTTACTGGTATAAATAGGTAAGTTTACTTATAGCATTAGAAAGTGAGAACAAATTCTGCGTAAAAGCTTATACTTGTAAGCAGCTATTCAACTCTGGAATAAACTCATAGATACAGCGGCTGAGTATCCAAGCTTTTGAATTTTATATTATGAGGACAATTTGTATTTAATTTTCTCTACCATCTTGAAGTCTGATCTATATACAATACAAAGCAAAACAGATTTCACTCAATTTGTCTACTGTCTAGATATAAGCCAGTATTGAAAAGCCTAGGAACTATATATATATATATATATATATATATATAGGGAGTAAATTAAATACTTTGAGTCTCTGAAGGACTGAACAAGGTCTAATAACATCAAAGAAAGTTTGCTTTGTTGGGTTTGGAAATTGAATTTTAGTCAGAGAAAATTAGATTAAAGGATCAATAGAGATGGATTATTTTAGTCAGAAAACATGGATTTATGTTGGTTCTCACGCTACTTACAGGAACATTCATTATCTAGTTTTGGCTATTTTTTTTTTAGTATCCATTTGTTTTAACATAAGTTTACGTTCTGATGAGTAGAATTGAGGTAGTACATCACTACATCTGTAAACACTGTGCCTCTGCCTTCTGTTGACAGTCTGGGATCACATCCTCTCATTTGCAAAGCTAAAGAGAAGGATAAAAAAAAAAAAAGAAAAGAAGATAACTCAGGGGAGGAAGTCAGAAAAAGAAAATTAAATTCTTTATCAGGCTTGTTTTCTGAAGTCATTAATGACAGGCAGTGGAAAATGGAAAAGGAGGAGACAAAAAGAAGTTATGTGCTTCCCAAGCAGTGTGGTTCTTCTGCAAGAAGTACATGAGGTACAAACTCAGTAATTTGTGAGGGGAACGAGGAGGAGGGTAGGGTCGTGGGGAAATTTTTTTGTGAAAATGAAGAGGGCAACAAATGTTTTTTTTATTTAGCTTCTCCCTAGTCCCTCCCCCATTTTGTGAAAGAGCTGAAGGAAAATATAGTCTTATGTTACTGTTTGTTTTCAGATGAATAATTGTCCTCTGTCTTGACGGCAGATGACCAGAGACCGCTGGAGATAATACCTCTCTTCCTATAGGTGGCATGAAGACGTTGGGTTCTTTAAGAGTCATAGGATAGGTCCTTAAGAGGGAATTCACCAATTTTAGAGGAGGAGCTTATCCCATGAATCCATTTCTTAACTTTTTCAACACAACTGGATTCAAATTCTCATAGCCATATTTGGAGAGTATCACCTCTGAAGTGAAGAAAGCTCCAGCATCTTTTTCCCTTACAAAGAAGTTAGAGTCAAAATTTGCTCCTATGATTTAATAAATGTTTTGAAAACATTTCAGATAAACAGGATATAAAGATTTTGCTTTAGCTATGTTTAATAATGCTGTAATGGAACAATCAAAATATCCGAACTTGATTTGGTATTTGAATCTGAATTTTCTATGAGGTAATTGTTAACATAATCAAGAACATCTTGCCTTGTAGGCCATCAAATTGGTTAGGCACAATTTGCCTTTAGTAAAGGCATGCTGGCTATCACCAATCACCTCCTTATTTTCCATGTGCCTTAGAATGGTTTCCAGGAGAATCTGCTCCATGATCTTGCTAGGCACAGAGGTGAGACGGACTGGTCTGTAGTTCTCTGAGTCTTTCTTGTTTCCCTTTTTAAAATGAGGGTTATACTTCATCATATCTTCAAGGTCTTTTCCAACCTAAATGATTCTATGATTCTATGATTCTATAATTTCCTTTCCAGAAAGAGATATCCCAGAATAATTTGGATTACTGGCTAACTACGTTGCAGAGATAGCATTGTGTAGTACCCCTCATGCAGTCTTTTATCTGTATTAGGATAGAATAATTTTTTTTTTTAATCAGGTAAAGGGTTTATTGTCTGAAAATCCTGCATGAAGATACTAGCAAAAAAAAAGTAATCTCTAAAATGTGAATAAAATGCATCCTAAGTTCTGAGAGTCTGTAGTTTACATTTTTTAAAATGTATTATATGTGTATTCATGGGCACACAAATGAGAGAGACTGAAAGTATGTGCCACACTTGATTGAATATTTGTGGAAGTATTGAAATGCCACCTGTTTGCACAATATAATGGGGTTTTTTTTCTGCTTGTCACTTTCCACATTTCCAAAGATATTGTTTCCACACTGTACATCAGATCCAGAGGATTATCTGAAGGGCATGGGCTTTCTTAAAGTTTTGTTGTTTTGTCACCTAAGCAGATAACTGAACTGAAAACAAAGCTCAAGCTTTGCAGAAGCACCTTGGATGTTGGCTACCCAATAAATTTAAGAGTGTGAATCCATAAAGTACCTCTTTAAAATCCCTGGCAACTCTCCCTTCAGCTTCTCTACCTGTATTTTCTGATGTCTCAGCAGAAGTGACACTGTGTAAAGGAAATCTTTCAAGGCTTTTTGTTTTCCTTAGGCATCACCTCCATACCTACTTGTTTGAACACTGCTTAGACTGTCACTAATAAAAGCCTATCTATATGGAAAAATATGCCTTTAATGTGTGAAATTAATATTTGAAATCAAAGCTTTTGTAAAATTAGATTCTTGCACTGGGACGAGTTCTCCTCTGTGCCAATATTAAAAGGACTTTACTCAGGGCTGTTTAAAAAGAAAGGAAAATCTTGTGTCAAGATTGATTATCAGATTACACTAGTGTGATAATAGCAGTAGCATGAGGCTGATGGTCGCCGGTAAAACTGTGTTGGATGAACCTAATGGTTTTTAATTGCTGCTGTGTTACCAGAGAGAAACATTTTTAATGGGTTCTAGTGCAAAGCACAAGTCTGCCTGGACTTACTGGGATGTTGGTGTGACTAACTCTTCAAGAGCTCTCAGTGTATCATGGAAATATGTAGTGTCTTGATTGCAATGTGTCTCTAAAGTTCACTAGTATTTGCTTGCAAATTGGTCTTGAATTCAGACTAGCTAGTAGGAAACAAAGATTTTTATTAATCAAAGAACTACTGATGAGATGGGTGCCACAAAAAAAAAATTCCCCACCAAGATAATGGGAAGGACAAAGCTTTCAGTGAAAACAAAGGCAAGTGAAAGCAACAGTGCTCTCAAAGTCCTCTGAAAGGACTGGAACACTGGACCAGGTTGCCCAGAGGGGTGGTGGATGTGCCATCCCTGGAAACGTTCAAGGCCAGGCTGGATGAGGCTCTGAGCAACCTGATCTAGTGGGGGATGACGTCCCTGCTCCTTGCAGAGGGGTTGGACTAGATGACCTTTGAAGATACCTTCCAACCTTAACCATTCTATGATTCTATTATTCTATGAAAGCTGTATTTAAGTAGGTTGTGCTCATCTAGCCTGGGAAGACAATATATACAAAGATAAGCAGCTTGCAGAATTCAGAAAAATTTCAGACCTGGCAAGCAAATAAGTGTCTTTTTGCTAGCAATTGAGATTTAAGATATAAAAATAAGTTATAAATTCAATTGCAATGATCCCCAGGGTTTCCTTCCCCCCAAAAAAGGGAAAATGCACCCCTTTTTTGCAACTATCTTTTCCTGCTTGCCTCCACTCTTTTCATTTCTGTTAGCCACATGTATTGCTGTACACAATAGACGCAGGCTTGCTGTGTTTGAATAACCACTTGCCTTAAATGCTAGCTGAGTGTTCACTGCCTAATTGTGGGACCACAGAGTGCAGAGTTTAGGGATTTGTCCACTTTTCTGATATGCTAGAGACAAGAGCACTCAAAAACCACTTCCAAAATGATTTAATCCACTTATCCTCTTTGACTGAAACCTGTACTTGCTGTCACAGCAGCTGTAGCAACCTTTTCTTTTTTTCTCTCCACTGCCTGCATCCTTTGGCACAGTTTAATGCAGAAAGGGGAATGTTAGAAAAGAAAAAGTGAATAAAATATTCCCTCTGCTGTGAAGGAAAGGTTCTTGGAAGTCAGAATAAGTAGTCATGGGCAACTGATGCATTAAACAGAGTTTAGAGTCAGTCAGCAAAACACATCTGCTATGCCCCACAAAGGACTACAAAAGCACTGTGTGTTCCTAACCCCTAGGCATTTAAGTGTAATCTTCAGAGAAAGAATAGCTTTTTTTTTTTTTTTTTTTTTTTTTA
>WHYT01015370.1:251811-294621 GCA_009806455.1 Tetrax tetrax
AAAATCTTTATATGGATATTCTTATCTCTCAGTTCACAATTAGTCCTCTTAGCTTGTAGCAATTTTACTGCTTCTCAGTTGATTTTAGAGTAGCAAATATTGGAAGAGGAGAGGAAAAAGAAAAAAACTGAAAGCAGCCCTAATCATGCCTGTAATGCCTTACCTTCAAAGTATTGAAGTACCTCTATTAGGTGTAACACTTAGGTTCACCATACCTCTACTACATAAAGTAATCTTAAGGCATCAGTTAAGTGTGTTAGAAACTTTTCTACATGAAGCTGAAGCTTGGCCCGGATTTGCTAAGATTTTCAAACAGAATGGTTTGAGGTTTGGGGTGAGCTTACATAAGGTTCAACTGAAACTTGGGCTTCAGTGTATATAAAGTAAAAATCCAGGTATGTACTGTTGTCCTGGGTCAAAACCTTGTCTTGAATTGGCTGTGAGGAAGAAAGATTCCTAATGTGGGCTTGGTTATTTTTTTCTCTCAGATAAAAAGCTTAATTTAAATTTATCTCGTCTATTTGTACAGTAGCTTGGAAAAAAGGGGGAGGATGAAGAATCTCAAGACTTGTCAAAATCCTCCCCCTCACTCCCACTCCCATTAAAAAAAAAAAAATCAATCTAGTTAAATTTGAGTATATAGTCCAAATTATAAATAAGCCAGTAAGAGTCACTCTTGTCCATGCCTTTCCCAGAGAAATCTCTAAAGTTCAGTGACAAACTTTCACGGAGAAGTGGTATATTCCTGGGCAGAAAATCTACCGCTGAGATGTTGCAAAGCAAGGACATCATATATAGCTTGCTGCGATTTCTAACCAGTGGTGGGATTGCATAAGCTGCACTTACAGAGAATCTCTGTTTAGGATTCTGAAGAAGAAGATACTAAGACATGGAATAGTGGGTGGACATCTGCTGTAGTGTGATGATTTTTTGAGGCAAGAGTTTGGGCCAATGTTAGGAACAGGACTGCCTGAATTTTGAATTTGTTTGACTAGAGCCTAAAATGTTTCTTCATTTAATCTCAGCTGTACTTTTGGAGGAGTTTGGTTACATGCCCAATAACAACTGCAGTACAGCACCATAGTGGAAGCCAAAAGAGAAAACTCATATGGAATAAATATCATTTAAATGAGTCTGTAGACATGTTGTGTAGCCATCAGAATGGCTTAGAAAGCCAAATCCCTCAAAATCTGGGTAACAGCAAAGTGTAACTTATGAGAAACACAATAAAAATTCTCCATTTGACCTCTGAAATGTGCTTTTGGAGCCAGGGACTTTTTCTAATGGTGCTAGCATG
The DNA here is from genome assembly GCA_009806455.1 of Tetrax tetrax. Lineage (NCBI taxonomy): Eukaryota > Metazoa > Chordata > Aves > Otidiformes > Otididae > Tetrax > Tetrax tetrax. The sequence goes on from WHYT01015370.1 coordinate 253,109, forward strand.
GAGAGAAATCTGTTGCACCCACCACTGGCCAGCTGCCTACTGGCCTGTGAGTGATATCCCGTCATCCTCAGCAGAGTTGCTAAGCAACAGTTGATCTTAAAATTATGGATAGCTTTTTGAATTTTCTTCCCTCACTCTTACACAGGTGAAATACTGCATTTTGTTATGGTGATATTATAGCTTCGAGATTCGGAGTTATTTTCAGCTATGCTGGTGAAATAACCATGAAATGAGCTTAAGGAAGAAGAAAATATACTTTCATGTGTAAGCACTGAAGAATATGACTTCACATTCAACATATGTGTTTGCCACTGTATATTCCTCAAGCAGTATCATCCATAATATGCAAAAGGATTATGGTGCACATATTTTGAAATTTGGAAGTCTTGTTCCAAGATTTAATGGTCAACAGGCTCTTTTATAAATTGAATAGTTTTTTAGTTTTTTAATTATTTTGACCACCTTCCTAGTTCCTCTGATGTTAATTTACTACAGCTTTGTCCCTCACAAGGTCCTCTAAGGTATTCTGCTAAGGTCTCACATGTGCAAATCTGAGTTTATTTTGGGTGAGGAAGTGCAGTCCTCTGCCTCCAGACTTGAATTTACAGTTGTGGTCACCTTATCCTCCCATAGGACCTTGGCATTCCTAATACAAGGTTGGCAGTTGCCCTGTGGCTATCATAAGAACAATGATGGAGTTTATCTATCATCAGCCAGCTATCAGAAAATTTAGTGCTATTTATTTAAGGGTGAAAAAAGACACTGTAGAAAAGTGTATCTCAAAGCAATCTCTCTGCAGTTATTGCACATCAGCTGCACGTGGTACAGCAAAAATAAATCATTTGTTTCTCTAGTCTGTGTTGCCAGTTTTTCCCACTTTGCCTCAGATATCGCTGACCTTTTTTTAGTCCTTTCACTAACTTCTGTATCATGCTTTTTAAACTGCACCAAACTGTTTTCCCAGGCTGCTGGAAGGACACAGGCTTTGTCTCCTTTTCCTTCCCACAGTAACCCAGGATATCAAAGCTACATATCGCATATGTAGCAGTGATATATTTTGGCAAAATCATGCATATAATGTCTCTAAGTATGATTCAGAACAATAATCTTCAAAGTGTTCATATTTGCAAAGTGTCACCTGTCAAAAGCATCAAAAATGGCTTTAAAAGACTGAATTAGTGTCAAAATTTGGGATTTTCAGCACTGAAAGGATGAATAGGTTCAACAGTTTACACCAGTTCAGGAAAATTGCATTTCTCTGTGCAATGTGGGCTAAAAATACTGGGCAAAATGTACCCACTTGATTTCTTTAGGTTTTAAGAACAGTATCTGAATGACCTTATCTATCAGCAGAACTCAAGCGTTAGAACCATGTTCAGGTTTAGATTCCCCATTAATCCTCATACAAAATGCTTCTACATGATTTGACATGTCTTTCCTAAGCCTCTTAGAGCTCTTCCAGAGGTGCTGACCTACCAGGGAATAAGCTGAATTTAGACCCTAAGTGCGTACGTAACTTTAATTCACAGAAAGTATTTTGGTCAAGGTTGTGAGCTAGTCATCAGCTGGGTTACAATGTGGCCCCAAAATATCACTTGCTATGACAGATGGTACAATGGTAGCTTCCACATATAGCACTGTTTCAAACCGTGACAGAAATCTTCTCTAGTGAAACTGAAAATTTTAACTTCACCTTTCAGAAAAATGACATTTCTTGCCTGCTGTAACAGCTAATAATAGTTACTTGTCTGCTACTAGCTGACAAACCTGATACGCAGGTTGCAAGACAGCTCTTTTCACATGAGTTTCCCTAAATCAGCTAATTACCCTAAAAACAAACTGTAAGGATTTTACAACTGTGGGGCAACAGAGGGGAAATAACATGATAGCTTTCCATTGAATGAGACCAGAATTGAGGAAGAGTCACAGTATTTTTATAACACCAAGATAAAATGGAAAATATTTTTATTTACCTGTAACTAGGTAGCATTTTCTGTGTCTATGGTCTGCAGTATGCACATGACAGTCAGTTCTAAATGTGCAATCAAGTCATTCCCTTTGGGTTACATAACTTATCTAAATATTAATCTTCTTTTCACATGTAACATTACAGCATTCATAATTACATTGCCTTCCCACTCAATCCCTATAAAGACACTATAGACTGAGGGTGGAATTCATTACTCTGTTAGTACTATCTTAGCTGCCATTTATGCAAGTTTTCAACTGAATTTACATATATCAACATGTAAATAAGGATTTTAATAGTTTCTTTTAATTTATAATGTGCTGTACTGGACTAAAGAAGATTTTTTTATAGTGAGGTGAACAAGACTGGTTTGTTGCAGCACAGGATGAAAGAAAAGCATGAAGTTAAACAAAATTTCACACCTCTTTAATATAAACAGTTGTCAATGGCTACCCAATTGAGAGCACAGAGATACACCACTTCATTTTTTACGTAAAAGAAACGTTGTAATGTTTAGCTTAGAACCCCACCACTGCCATGCTAATGAGAGATTTTTTTACATTGAAGTATATAAACAAATTAATATTATGACAGGTGTCACTATACCAAGTGTCTATAGTTAAATATTTGTATGAGAATCTACCTCTCACCTTTACACTGCGCAGTGCAGCTGCTGAACAAACCAGAAGTACCCTATCTCCTCTGCATTTTTCCACCATTTCTGCACACTCAATGGGTTCAAGCTATCTTGCAAAATTGTTATTATTCTTTCACAATAACTACATAATATGCACTACAGTTGGCTTCTAGGATTTATTGGCTCAGGCATGAAGCATGGCATGGCAACAGAAATGTAAAATATTTCAGTAGCTGCTATGCAACTAAGGAGTTTCTCAAGACTGGTTTGCTGCTTGAATCCCAACCCTCTGATTTAGATGCTTTATTTAGAGTTCAGCTTACTAATTCTCCACAGAAACTGCCTCAGCCTGACTCTCTGATTGGTAAAGAAAAGGAAAAAACCAATCACAAGAAAAATCAATCACAATTCTCAGACCCCTTAATGTTCGAGGAAGATAATTTAAAGAAGATTATGCCCTTATTTCTACATCTTAGTAAGGGAATTCTGAGAAAAGGCTGTGTTTCCAACTCTTTCTTTCTCCTGCTGGGTATTTGGGAATATTAATAGCTTAGCTGATTTCTCTTTTCTCCCCTTGCCTTCTAGTCATTTTTTTTTTCCTAGACCCCTGCAAAACAGTACTCTTCAGCAAAGTCAGAGTTATGTTAACATTGTTCATTGTATCCTCCAAAATATCTTGAAAGTCACTTAGGAAGGATGACAAGATACAGATATTTAATCTTATGGTAAGTGTTACTGAAACCTGTAAAACAAACCAATGGTTTCAGTTTTTGAGCCTGAAACAGTTGCATCTTGTCAGTATTTTCACTGCAAACTGAATCACACCAAGGGCCACGATGCATCCAACTCTTTTCAGGACTTAACATGACCTATGCAGCTGTGTCAGCTTGCTGAAGAGCATCCTCATTTGGTAGCCTGGAGCCTCAACAGTGTGGGTCTGCAAAGCACAGTTTCAGGGTTGATCCTCAAAGGCTGAAATGTTTGTAATGTGACAGCCTTAACTTGTCTGGCAAACTCTTTAGGTATAATTTCTTCTCATTTTTAGGATGTTTGCTCCAACCATTACCTTTGCTGGTACATCTTATTAGTCCCCTTCTTTGCTGTAGGTGCTCTCTGTTACAGTTGCCTGGTAAACAGCACTGAGCTTATAGTTACTCTCACATCCTGTTGCATCTGCATCCTTTGAGATAGAAAGAGCGAACCCAATTATTGACAATATTCTGCAAAATGTAGCCTAATACTAGGTCTTGAAAAAAAAAACCAAAATACTGAAATATTATTTTATATATGTTAACAAAGATGTCCTATCAGATATATATTACATATTATATATATATATATGTTTTAAGTGAATAAAAACATTAAATGTTAAGTGAATATAAACAAGATGGAAAAGTAAGGAGAAAGACTGTGATATGTTACCAGTACCATGTCTGAAATAAGTTCTGAAAATATCACCCAGTGTTTGCAAGATGATTTCTAATCCAAAACCTGAGCTAAAGTTCCATGTGTGTAAGAGGAAAAACTTTTTTCTATCTAAAGTAAAACTGACATATAGTTCCCTCAGAATTTTAATGGACGCTGAAATACCTTATTCTCCTTGGAATAACTGTTGTCACACATAGTCATTTCTGAAAATGTTGCTGGAACTGCTTCAGCTATCATAGTTTGAGAAACATGACCTTCCTCTATAGGTCATCGAGAGTTCTTTATGATATCCTGATTTTCAGTATGACTTCATTGACAGTTGCTGGATGAGTACATACCAAAAATACAATGGAGAGGTTATTTTCCTTTTATAAACTTCTACTGAATAACAACAACAACAACAAAAAAAACATCTAGGGCAACATTAGGACATTTTGATTTTCTTTAATGTTTTTGTGTAATAAATCTTATCTCATGATCCATCGCTTCACACTCTCTACTCACTCTACCTCCCTTCATATTTCCACAATTCTTTTATTTCTTTGTTCCTCAGTGAAACAGAATGTGCTTATGTTTTCCCACAGATTACTTTTTTTTTTTCCTAGACAGTAGTAATCTATTGTTATATGATATGAACTTCATTATTTTTCCACTGTGTTTGCTTAAAGTGCCTTAAGCAGAGTTTGTGTATCATGGGACTAAAATGGTTGGAGTTTGTGAAAATTTATGTGTTTGTAATATACAAATATGTATGTGTTTGTATGTTATCAGTGTATTAATTTCATAGTCATTTAGCTATATGAAAAATTCCCCAAGAAATTTTGGAATTTTACTGCTGTAGATGCAAGATAATTACTTCTGAGTGTGTTTTGGTTTACCAAAACATTAAAAATTATAATGAACTTCTGTTCTCAATATCATCTTTGCATACTCTATTTGAAATACACTGCAAAATATTATTAGTGGAGGGGCTGTCATTAAATTTTATATAAAAATAAATTAGCATGTTTTGCATCTAGAAATAGTTTGGATAGTAGCAAAACATAGAAATGGACAGATCTGTGTTCTTACAAGTCATATCAATAACCAAAAATAATTAAAAATCTTGTTGCTGAGAAGGACAGGTAAATAACATGCAGTGCCTGCAGCTGGGAAGTGAAGGTCCAATCCCAGGTGCCACTGTTGTGGTAGGTGGGTGTTGTGCTGACTTAAAGACATCAGCTTCTGGTGAAATCCCGGCCTGTTGCAGTCAGAGATTTGTGCTCCTCACGGCTCCTGAAACCTGTAAGCTACACAACACTAGCACGAGAGTTTCACTTGATCTACTTCTGAGTGACATATAGCTAGAATCTCATGCTCCATCCCAGCTTATAATAGTTAATACAGTGCCTGTAAAGACTAGATTTATAACTAAGAACTCAAAAGTAAAGAGAAGGCTGAAGAAACACTGATATTCACAAACAAGACAATTAATTGAAAAAAAATGGCATTTATTTAGTTGGCTTTTTTCTTGTACTTCTCTCTGTAAACAGATTACAGCCTTCTTGAACTTGAATAGTCATGTCTGTATGAAGTTTTCTGTAATACTTCAGCAGAACACAGCCAAATGGCTTATTTTGAGCAGACATAGATCATATATTAGTTGGATAAATGAAGTTACTAAAATAGGTTTTTAGGGCCAGTACAGCTTCAGCACTGACTTTCCCTGAATATTTCCTCAAGATTTCTGTTGCTTATAAGCTCAGTCCTCAGAGTATACCTTGAAAAAGAACACAAAGCAAATCCGTTTATTAAATGTAGGTGATGTCCACGATCAGTATTGATCCTGTATCTGAATTAGACAATTGCTTTTCTATTAAAATATTATTGAACTCAAAAACATTGATAGTAGGAGTAGATTTTTTTTTAAATGTGTCAAGTTAAACAAGACAGGCTTGAGGAAAAAAAGCAACCCTACTTTGTCTGAAAATGTGGTGTTTCCTTCAATTTCTTTATTTGTTTTGTGGAAAGACACTCAGGCTGGATAATAGAATGATAGGATGTAGAGGTTTATAACACCTGAATGTTGTTGTAAGAGATTTGTGACCTTAAACTTTTGTCTTGTGTTCATATTGCTGTTTACCAGATGAAGAACTGAAATACAGGTGAGAGACATGACTATTCCAAGACAAAAAAAAAGACAAGAATAAAAAAGTTTTCATTTCACTGTTTCAAATATTATAGCCTCCTTTTCAAATATTAACATCCTCCCTCTCTTTCTGGGTTTGTTGAATTTTCAGCTTCATTTGATTTCCCAACAGTGGCAGAGACACAATGCAAAGTTATATTTAAACAGAGGAGAATTTGGAATCTCATTTGTGTACACAGCATTCTGGGAGTGCACAGACACAGATTTTCCTATGAGATATGCAGAATCCCCAGAGCTGCTAGGCAAAGTAGGTATAAGCATTTTTTGTGACCTACTACAGGGAGCCTAACTTCTTTCCTGTGTCTTATTTTCCCATAGCATAGTTTGAAAAAGGCTATCAGATCCATGCAATTTTCTATGTATTGGATAGTCTGTGATAATATCTGTATTTATAGAATCTCAGAACACAATCATAGAATAGTTAGGGTTGGAAGGGACCCTCAAGGGTCATCTAGTCCAACCCCCCTGCAAGGAGCAGGGACATCTCCAACCAGACCAGGTTGCTCAGAGTTTCCAGTGATGGGGCATCCACTACCTCTCTGGGCAACCTGTGCCAGTGTTCCACCACCCTCACTGTAAAAAAAATTTTCCTAATATCTAATCTGAATCTACCTCCCTATCTTTTAAAACCATTACCTCTCATCCTATTTCAACAAGCCCTACTGAGGAGTTTCTCCTCATATTTCAGCTGGACTATCTGGCATAGGGGTAGTAGAAATCGTTACTGACATCAACTAACACAATAATGACTGCAGCTCTGTTCAGTGTATCTTCCATTATGTAAAAAGGTGCCACTCTTTCTCGGTTTATTTCAGAGTTTTCCGGTTTCCCAAAAGCTTGCATGAATACAAATAAGTAATGTGTTCTGTCCCTTAAGGGGAGAATTCTAGGGATTTTTTTTAAATGTTTTTTTTTTAATCTTTGAACTAATGAAGAGAACATTATTAAATCAGAATTTCACATTCTGTGCCCCAGACTAATATTACACTGATATCTACTTGGAATTGGCTACATACAGAAGCTAAGAAATAAAAGCTGTGAAGAAACAAGTGTTCGATTAGTTTTGCTTCTGCTATTTTCAAAATTAATCTCAAAAGAACAGGAGAGACACACATTGCAGTGCCATGTGCAATACACCAAGGCTAATAAACGTCCCAAATAGGGCTTACATTTGCTATTCATTTCATGAAATAGTGGAGTATATTCTTTGAACAGAAGAGGCTTTTTTTAATATCCTTTGTTATACGTGTTGCAATATTTACCAGCAGTGTGCGGGCAAGGCTGTTACTGAGTTGCTCCATGCTCTGTACAGCTCCAAAAAGTAGAACGTTACTTTCTGGTTTTTGAGGGTTATTTTTGTTAGTTCAAGTCTCACTGAGGGGTCTCTAGGGTGTTTTTGCATTTATCATTTGATTCTTCTGCTCCTGAGTCTAACTATATTTTAGAAAGAAAAGTGCGCACACATCAGACTTATTAATTCACCTTACCGACCCTGCCTCTCAAAGACACAGGGACTGCTTGGGAACTTAGTCCCAAGGCCATTTGAAATATTTTCTTAAGATCAATATGTTTGATTAGGCTTTTACTCGTTTACTTTCAGATGTTTGACTAATGCTTTATGAAGCACTTGATGGCCTGTATAAAGACTTTTAGGATGGGTTGCATTCATGTGCAAAGATCCCCTGTGACAAGGAAGGGAAGGGCTCCCTGAAATGAACCAAGATTATTTTGCAGAACTTCCAGGCAATCTACATTCTTCCTCCCCTCTAAACAAATTTATTTGTTCCTAGCCTGGGAGTGATCCTTGGGGAACTCTGGAGAAGTCTGGACAACACTGTGGGATTTGAAATTCATTATTTACATGAGTTGAAAACTTTTCCAGTTACACATTTATGGAAGCAAACTTACTTATTGCTATTCTGATTACCACTGAAACTTTGTGATGTTTATCAAATCTATAAACAGCAAGTTATTTGTATTTCAGGCAGTAATTACTCCTGACTAATTTTGTCTATGAAAAAATTGGCTGATAGTTAAGATATTATAATGCAGTATATATATATTCTCCAACTTGAACTGTCACCAAAGAACCTTGAACTCTTAAAGCAGGTAAAGATATTGTAGAGGTATATGCCTGTATGTTCTTTTCTGTGTTAGCAACAGATTACTATTGGCTGTAATCCTTCCATTTCACTCAGAAATCTGTATTAGGGAAGTGAATACATTATTGCTACATTATTATAAGGCTTATTGAAATAACATTTGAACATTCAGCACAATATAGTATTCTGAAAACTCTTGGTGTAACATGTAAGGCATCCAAATATGTTTAAAAACAGTAACCGAAAATCCACTTACTTTCAAAGATGTTTTGTTCTGTAAGTAAACTAATATTTTCTTCATGAAGATTAATTAATGCAAAACAGTTCTGAAAGAACTTTCTATTATTTTAGCAACTTTTTATGTTCTGAGCTGTGTTTGTCATTGACAAGCATGGCCACATCTGAGACAAAAAATGATGTATTATTGAAAAGGCAGTTATTCCTTAATGGCTCTACTTCCTGAATAACCAAACCAATTACAGTTATTTATCAATGCTAATTATTTTTTCTAAGTGTGCATCTAAGTATATAACGGAAAATACAAAATCTAGTAGAATAGGGCAACACATTTGTTCTTACAAGCTTTGGTCAGCTGTTTTTGTTTGTTTGTTTTTTCCTTTGAACTGATGAAGCAATGAGTGAATTACGTAACTCATTCCAAAAGCTAATAAACCTTTTATGCTACCCCAATGTGTATTCTGCTTAAGCAACATACTGAACAGAAGTGTATTTTAGAAGTGGTTTGGGGTTTCATTACAACTATTTTTCATATCCCTACAGCTGTGTTCATTTCTCTAAGAAATACTTCCATACCGAGTAGGAGGAGAAAAAAATAATACATTAAAAAGAAGAAAATATCTGAAAATTACCAGTATTATTTTTCTATTGCAGTTCTTTCTCTCAAAAACCAAAAATCTGCCACAGCTTTTTAGGTGGCATTTATGGATAGTTAGACTAAGTAAACGTTATCTCCTGTAAAAAGTAGGCTTTAAGGTTCTAGTAATTTCGTGTGGAGGACTTCATTACTGGACTTTATTGGGCCACTGCTTCTGGAGTAAGTATACTCAGCTCTCATAGCAGTCTACAGCAACTTTGGAAAGACAGCTGTACTTTGAAGAAACAAATATTTATTTAGGGAGTATTCTTGTCTGTTTGTTTGGTTGGTTGTTTTTTTTTTCACTCCTTGTCTTCCTGTGAAATAATATTCTTCTGGAAATGTTTTTTTTTTTTAATAAAATGAAAGTGGAAATTTAGGATAACGTGTGTAATGCATGAATCTGATCATCGTTACTGTAGTAAACATGACTATGCTTACTGAACTGTGAGCAATTAGCATGATGTTTCTTTTTTGAACATTTTTAATTGGCAGCTTCATCATAGATGTTATTTCAGAAGGGAGGGATTTGACAATCGGAGAAGTCTGACAGGAGACCGCAATGTGATATATGCAAGAGAGAGGATTTGAAGCCAATCACAAAATTCCATTTTACAAGAATCACTCCAGGGGATTATAAGCCATAAACTGACTGGCTAGCTTGGTTTCACAGCAGTATAATTGCTAAATACAGTCCTAATACGTGCAGCAAGGAAAAATATGTTGAAGCAAAGCTTTAAAAACATTTCTTTGAGCTCAGCAACAACAGTCAGTGTACTCAAAGGTAATACAATTTTAAATGGAAAGTAAATACCAATACACTTGATTGGCATGAAAAAGAGTGGCAAAGCACAGCCTCTAAGTTGTTCATGTCTAAAAAAAAATAAGACTAGGCCAAAGATGAGACAGAAATGTCATTTTCTCAAATATATTCAAGCATACTCAAAATCCGTTCAATGTTTTAATAAGAACATGGAGAGGCATGTTCTTCTTCTTGAAAGGAAGATGCCAACCAAAATCAGAAACTTCACAACATAATAGCGCAGTGCAGGCTGAAAGGATGATGTTCAGCTTTCTCTGGAGGGAGAAAGGAGAGTCTTGAGTAGTTCTTTCCAGGTAGAAGAATAAGATAAAGAAGTTACAAGTTGTGTTTTGTACACTCATTTGTTTAAGTTGTTAAAACCAAACCCTAAAAAGCAACAGAATTTGAGTTCAAGCTGAAAATAGTATCAGAACAATGCCTGCTGACATGCTATTCTGCTGTATACTATGGAGTGGCTATGAAATATTTCAAGTATCTTTTAATGAAAATCAGACCCATGGAAATAGACCAAAAGATACAGAGAGACAGTAAAGGACATAAAGGGCTAATATTGCACTTCTAAACGTGTATAGGCAACTTTAGACAGACCAATGTAATCTATTTCTATTTTTAAAGATCTTTTTTCTTTAATAGCTTGATCTTCCCCTTGTAACCTCCATTACAAAGGTATATATGTAAATTGGTAATTCAAGTAGTGCTTGTAAGTCCCTGCATCTGGATATCACAGCATTTTGATCCTGTATCAGGTTCCTGCCTGTGTATGCATTGCATTCACTCACCTGCTTTTAAGCTTTTGCTGTGAAAGAAGGAAGCCTAGACATTTGCAAAGAAAGGAAGCCTCAGTACAAACTGTTGACATTTCTGATCTTGATGAATGGAAAACTAAGATCCTGGGTCCCAGAATGAGAAATACTCAGTCGCTGCTTGTTCTAGGAGCTGCCGTGGTGAGGTGAACACTCTTTGAGGGAATCTTTGCGAGAAGCAGCCATGCTACAAATATTAGGAAATAAATTTGTGAATAAATTCCTCAAATACATAGGAATCCTTAGGTTCTATATCAGCAGCTTTGATGACTGAATTCTTGGTTTCCCAAGCTCCAGTTAACCTTATTGAAATAACTTCAATGATCTGAAGGTGAAAGTGAGGGGGAAACACTTAGTTCTTACTGGGTACATCAGACAGCACAGCTCTTCTCTGCTTCTACCCACTTCCATACGCTAGTGCAATTCAAGCTCTGTGCATACATCAGTCCATTCAGTTATTTGAGAATCTGTTCAACTGCAGCATAATGAAGTGCAACACAGAGTTGTTAGCTGCTGTATGACTGCAACACTGCTTTGTGATTGGACTACTAAAACATGTCTGCTACCTCTTGGAGGATGTCTTCATGTTTGACAAGCATCTTAAGATAAAATTGCACATGAAAGGTAAATAGCTTCCAGGATATTTACATTTAAAACACTTCCAAATATTTAGACTACTGTCAGTTTTGGTAACTGTTAACATTTAAAGTTCTTCTAATTGATTCCCATAAATACTTTATCAAATTTTGAAACAACTCAGAGGTGACTTTAAGTGTTTGGATTACAGTACTTTTAACAGTAAGAGAAGTTCTTGCTTATGTTGGATTTTTTATTAAACCATAGATTACTGCATTTTCCTACAATGAGATAATCCATGCACAAACTTTCTTTTAAAAAAGTCAATCAGTCTTTAAATTTTATTCTTCAGTTCACTCTGTTGGCTACACGCTTCATTCACAGCCAAGTGTTTCATTCAAGGACATTACAGTGAACTACTCAACAATACTTACTCCATTACTTGTTCATTAAATGCTAATTTAGGAGATGCAATGTTGAAGGAGTATTGCTTCCAACCTTTAACACTTTCCTCTAAGTGACTTTATCTTAGCTTTTTTTTTATTCCTTTCAACATATTCAGTGCAAAGCTATTTTCATGTTAAATTCCTTGATGGGGGAGGGGGCGGGGGGAAAGGAGCGTTTCAAGGTATAAAAGTCCAAATCTCTCTCCTGAATGCATGTGCTATTTACAGTTCTGAAGATGTTCTGGTGCACCTCTTAAGAAGCGTTACCATAATGTCTCTCTCCCCCATGAAGTGAACAACCCTTTCATCAGAGAGGTGACAGGCACGCCTCTATCTGTCATTTCTGTAGTCAGTAGAAATGTGAGGAAACTCCTGCTTCTGCTAGAAAATTTTCTTGTGACCAGTGCTCCTGCCAGGTTGTGAAGGCAGAATCAAGACCCTGTTCCAAGCCCCTGGGGGCACTCTCAGGCCTCCCCCCCTTGCCCACAACCCAGGACGCCATGTCACCCCTCCCAGGGCCATCATTCCCTGCCCCACTGCTGCTGCATCAGGGCCAGTCTCCAGCTCCCCATAGTCTTGCCTTGCTGGGACCACCCATGGGTCCACATCCCAGTCTCGGCCAGTCCCCATCCCTAGGGAGGTGCCAGATACCCGGGACTGGGACTGTCCCAGTGCCCCCAGCCTCCCTGCTCCTGACTGGAGTGGTCTTGTCCTGGAGGGGCTTCCACTGTTCCCGGCCAGGGAGCCCCTGGCCCTGCTGTGCCTTGACAACTTCTGCTTTCTCTGGTGATTTCATTTCTCCCTTTATAAATTTTGAACGCAATTACACTTCTTTCTTTGTTCACTTTACCTTATTTAAACAGCAAATACCACAGCAATGAGCAAATGAGGCAGTGCGGCAGCATCACCAATGTCAGCGCTCCGCTACTTCCCAGCGCTGCCACCTTCACCCGCCTTTCATTACCTTTGTGATTTTTACCTGTGTGTCTTCTTGTTGAGTCCTTGCTCTGTTTCCTTTAACGCATTGTCCCTTAGAACTGCAAAGTGCCTCTGTACCTCTGTGTGCCAGCTATGAGTCCTGCCCTGCTTACATTTTCTACGGCCTCTCGGGGAGTTTGTTTTCCTCATTGTGGAAGAGCACTGTGCTAACTGCTGCTTTGCACTACACCCACCAGACAGCCGCTGAAAAATAGTAATGTGGATACATATTACCTAGGGATTTGTCCTGAAGGATCACACAACTTCCCTGCAAATTATAGGCCTTGTGCTGCTGGGCTTTCCCATAACCCCTGAAGTTTAATGGCTGCTCTGTACCAAACTGTGAAACAGCTTTTTATTTATCTATACATTTAGTCTACACTAAGCTGTGATTCTCCAAACAACTGTAAATAGATTGGGATTGTATTCGTTGCTAAATGAGAAAATCTGTACCTATTTCAATAAATTTATTAATAAGTTATTGCGTAGAGAGTCCATTGGGGAAAAACAGGGCTGCTGCACACAATCAAGATGTTTAATATGGACCTGAGTTAGAAAGAGGTATTCCTGCCCTTAAATCCAAAACACACTATGTCTTCAAAGCATTAATTAAAAGCAGCTGAAGGAACAGATAAAGACACAAAGCCTCATCAGAAGAGTTTTATACTAACTGAACATGAACAGCCTATTTTCTTTTCTGCTTAAACAGGCTTTTATATCTGAACAACCAGATCAAAAGCCAACTGACTGAGTGCCAGTTCAACAGCTTTAGCAGCTTCTGCCATCTGCGGATGAGAGGCTGTCAGGTTTTTTAATTGCAGTGCATAGGCTGGGAAGGCAATACATCCCCTAACGGCAGCTAGAGTGGAATGACTTGTGGCTTCCTCCTACTGCAGCAAAGTGGAATTATGACTCTGAACAACAGGCCATAAAGTATTTTATTATGTGGTCATGAGTGTCACTTTCTATGAGGAATAGAGTGGTAATTTAAAGCATTAATTTATCACTTTGTGAAATCACATGTAACAATGAGCTCTAAACTAACTTTAATTGAAATGATCTCAAACTATATGGTACTTTACTGCAGGCCTGTTTTTGTATCTGCACACACTCGTAAAATACTAATACTTAAACTCGATTCACATCTGGACAGCGAAGAAACTTTGGTCCTGTTGATGCTCATGGTGACAGAATTTCACAAGCTTCCTGGCAAAGGAGGGAAAAGTACAAGAGGAAATGCTAGTATTAAGATCTACTTAAGGTAGTAAGAAATTAATAAAATCCCAATGGATTCTTAAATACAGTAAAATCTGTCTTAAGTGTTAGCATATTTGTGTTCTGAGGACAAGATAAAAAAATCAAAGCCAAGACCTCATTACATGAGTAAGAATTATTTTTTCTCCTTTCTCTCTGTTAAATATGTATATATATCTATCTTTGGCTTTTAATCTAGTCAGAAATGCTACTAATTGTAGGATTTTTTTTCTTTAGTGCTTTTTTTTTGGTTAAAAGTAGCCCTCTCATCTTGAAAACATGTAGCAAGATTTTTCAATGAATCATTGGCTTTATGCATTCTTTTTAGTTGCTTTGTGATGGCTCTGAGCTAGCTCTCCAGTTCATTGACCAGACATGGATACATTACCAGACTTTAGAGCTGAGTAAGAATGTGGATAATGAAAAAAAAAATTTCATCAGGTTTTCAGACTTTTCACAAAATCAAAATACTTTATCAGGCTTTTTCAGCCAAATGCAGTGAGAATGCGTTGTCTGTCTGCTTCTGCTGCATTCTGCACACAAAACTCTTCTCTCCCGGTGGAAGAATTCAGGTTGCATATGCATGTCCCAAGTCTCTTGGTAATGTGAGCTGAAGATTTAAATAATAAAGCTTTCCTAACTCCTCTTCTGTTCCTTCTCAGTTCTCTCAGCTAACAGCTCTAGCACCCACAGACAAGTTTTTTTTTTCAGGACTCCAAGGACCATCTTTCTTTCTACTGTGAAAAGCAAGTAAACAAACAAATAAATGGAGAGTGATAAATCCCAGTTCTGGAGTAGGGAGGCCTATCTTTGCCTGTTTGAAGCCTGAAATATTTGGCCTTAGATATGAAATGTAAATGCCTCTTGCTTTCAAGCCTTGTTCCTCCTGAAAGGCCATTACACCTGCTAAGAAATCTTGGCTCATTGCTGATATAGAGCAGTGCATCAATAGTCATAGCAGATTGTGCTCAAAAGGTTCTTGAAGGAATATTTTCTTGAGCAGCAATCCTACTCCGCTTTTTGAGATAGAGAAAAAGAAAGGTTTCTACTAACATCTCCAGCTCTGTTTGGGACCTTAGAGCTTGAACATCTATGACACTATAAACTTCTTGCAGAACTGGCAAAAGGAATTGATCCTCTTTGACAGATCGTTTTCGTAAAGTCATAAATGCTGTAAGAGCTTTACTTCAGCTGGTAGTGAGACCTAAGAAAGATATCTCACAGTAGTAAATGAGATAATTTTCCTCCTGAGTTGATCAATATGAACTGACAGCTCAACGAGCTGCTGATAACAAAGAGAAAAAGATGTCCTTGACTGGTACCTCCTTGTCAGATGGTGGAGTCATCCATGTTGGGCTTAGTGCTGCTCTTACCCATCTCAGTGCCACTAGTGAGCTTTGTGCTTCCTTACATGTCTCTGAATGCCCATTCTGCTTTAGTACCATCTTTGCTAGCTACAGCTATTCTTCCACTGTTCTCAACTCTATGCTTATTAGTAATGACCATTTCTCTGAGCTGTGAATTATAGTAGATACTCATGAGTGCAATCTCTCTCTATTTCATTCCACACCACAAGTTTCAAGAATTGCCAAGTGCTGAAATTGGACTATTCCTATTAAAGCATCTGTCACTTCTTTCTCCTCAACCCCATTCCCCCAGTATAGACCTGCAAGCCAAGAACGAACATCAGGAGGAGATCCTTAATTCCAGCTTAGACACAGTCACAGTTATAAAGTTGAAAAGGAATTGCTGGGTTGCCACATATTTTCAACAATGTCAATGTCCCTGGACCCAAATATTCCACATTCAGTCTCTATTTTTGCCCTAAACTTTTCTGAACAAATTTTACGGATAGTGAACTCCACCCCTCTCTGTAGAATTTTATTGACTATGTACACTCTGAGAATATATTTCAGCAGATAGACTTCCAGAATTATCCAAAAGGTTTCCAGAAAAAAAAATCCATGCTATTTGGAATTTGTGAATAAGAATACTCATCAAGCATTTTTTCAAAATACAGTTATATTAATTGAGATATCACATCTTGTTAGCAAGCTCCCTTGCATAACTCAAGAGGAAATAATGACTGATTTCTCAATACTGCTGTCCGTCCAAGAATTACAATTAGGTAGACTTAAATATTTTAAATTAGGACATGAAAATAAATTGGCCATAGCAATGCCTATGCTAGGTCATAATGCATCTTCTTTTTCATTTTTCCTCTTTTTCAACAGTATCTAGTTCTCAGTACATTCATTGAATGTACAAAATCTCAAGAGATATTTTTTCCTATATTTTAGCAGGTTCTACAAGAATATACTTTTAGTAAGGCTTTAACCTTGAATGTGCCTTGAAGAATAAATTCCAACAGAAGGAGCAACTTACTTTAAGATGACTGCATCTTCTATGTGGCCTTTCAAAGAATATTGAAATTATGTGCTTTACAAAATTAAAAAAAAAAAAAAAAAATTACACTTAACCCACCTCAAGGGATGAACTAATAAATGTCTATACCATGTGAGAACAAGTTTGTTATATAGTTTGAAATTTTAAAAAATTTCACAAAGTCACAGAATACTTGAGGCTGGAGATATCTCTGGAGATCATCTGATCCAACTCCCCTGCTCAGAGCACAGTCAACTACAGCAAGTTCCTCTGGACTCTGCCCAGTTGGGTTTTGGACATCTCCAAGGACAGAAAATCCATGTACTCTATGGGCACCTAGTTCCAGTGCTTGACTACCCTCAAAGTAAAAAAGGCTTTTCTTATGTTTAAATGGAATTCCTTCTTTTTCACTTTGTACCCTCTGCACTGAGAAGAGGCTTCATCGTCTTGACTTCCTTCTAGCAGGTATTTAGCCACATATATAAGATCCCACCACCACCCTTATTTACCCTTTTCACTTTTAGGGTAAATATTCTGGGCTCTCAAAGTCTCTCCACAGATGCTCCAGTCCCTTAATCATATTCACAGCCCCTTCACTGGATTCACTCCAGTATGTCCATTTCTCACTTGAACTGAGGATCCTGGAACTGGATAAGATGTATTTCACCAGGCCTAAGAAAAAGGCAAGGATCAGCTCCCTCAACCTTCAGGAGGGAGCACTTCTCCTAAGGCAGCCTGGGACACTGTTGTGCTGAAATATTGTTGCTCTGCACCTGTTTAAAAACACAATATATTTTAAGACACAATATTAAAAAAAATGTATTTCAAGGCACTTATATTTGCCCTTCATATATGCTGTTAGGACAGGTGTATAGGCATTTGTCCTATCTGAATGATATTTAATTTCATAGGAAGTTTTCTTCACAGCCTTTGCAATAATTCAGACTTTAGGAGATAAAGACATGAATGAGAACTCTGGCATTATTATAGCACAAATAGCATTTCTAAGTTATGGTCTGGATGTGATTTTGTAGGAGCTCTTTGCAAGGTTACAGACAATGTAGAAAAGTCCTCTCCCTTCTCCTGCAAAAATGAGATATGATTTCTAATTAATAATCCATTTGTATTTTAATTTGAATCTCTATGTCTGATTTAGAAGCCCAAAATACTTAGGTTTCAATATAAATATTTCCAAATTGTTCAAACTTTAGATTACATTAGAATGTTAAGATCCTATATTATTCTTTATTACATCAAAATAACACATCACAGTATTTGATTCCTGGAAAATAAATTCCTGATCACATCAGTTATAAATTTTTAACAATATTTTAGTAAAACTAAACATTAGAAGAAAAGCAAGTAATTAACTACATATTTGAAAATTAGCTACATATTTTGAAATACTAGTCCCCACTTCAAAATCTATTATTAAAGGGCTAATGTTTTAATGTATTAACTCTTTTTTTTTCTCTTGTTCTTGCCACCAATAAATACCTAGTTGGCCATTGTCTGTTGGTAAGCATCATTTCGAAGAGGTTTATAATTTACACTTAATTTCCTGACTACATCTGACTTTTCACAGAGACTATACAAAAATGGGTAGGAAAAAACAAACTTTGGAATACAAAAAAAAAAGATAAATTATAGCTTCCTCAGGACATGATGATGAATGAACATCTGTCTGTTATGAGTGAGCTCAACTGCTTTAAACGGTTTGGCTGTTGAGAAATGAAACTAGGTCAAAAATGAACAGCCCAAAGATGCTAAGAGAAAAATAAAATGGTGCAGGCCTCTCTAATACAAGTGACCAGAAATTATTTCTGTTCTTGGGTGTATGATCAAATTACTTTGTAATCATAATCGTTCTGCACAGCAGCTTCTCCATCTGCAAAAAGGTAGTATATCCTTTGAACATTTACTGGGTGCTTTGAGATATGTTGAGGTTACATAAATGTGAAATATTAGTGTAGCTAGCACTGCAGTAGTAGCTGAGATTTCTCAAATCACATCATAAGCATCACAAGCAGAGATAAGTGTACCACCTTGCTGTGGTTTTGTTTAGTGAGGGGGGCCTATGGTAGCTTCTGTAGGAAACTGCTAGAAGTCGCTCCCCTTTGTTTAGTGGACTCGACTGGGCCTAGGGCGGACCCACTGCTGGCCAAGGCTGAGCCGATTGGGAGCAGAATGTCCCGTGATAGCGCCTCTACGATAACGTATTTAAGAAGGGGAAAACAAAAAAAAAGAGAAGAGAAGATGTGATGAAGCTAAGCAAGGGCAGAGGCCCAGAGGGGGAGGCGCAGGCCTCTGGGGCCTTGCAGGCCTCACCCTCTGGCCTCTCGCCAGGTGGCCAACTGGGCCCAACTCAGCCCGGTCCGGCTGCAAGAGGTGGAGAGGAGATGAGATGGGATGAATAATGCAAAGAGATCCTGAGAGGCTTCTGCCAGCCCGTTGTGAAGAATGAACTTTTCTTGTGAGAGAAACAGCTGCAAACACCAAGGTCAGTGAAGGAGGGGGAGGAGTAATGTGGCTCCTGGCCAAGATTCCCCTGCAGCTCGTGGTGATGACCATGGTGGAGCAGGTTGTCCCCCTGCAGCCCATGGAGGTCCACGGAGGAGCAGAGATCCACTTGGAGCTTGGAGCCAGTGAAGGACCCTGCACCGGGGGAGGTGGATGCCTGAAGGAGGCTGTGGCCCATGGAGGGGCCGCTGGGACAGCCGTTCTGGAGAGACTGCACTCCGTGGAAGAGATAACCTACGCTGGAGCAGTTTAATGAAGGACTGTGGCGTATGGGTGGGACCCCACACTGGAGCAGGGGAGGGATGTGAGGAGTTCTTCCCCCAACTGTGAAGCAGCGGCGTAAAACAACGCGTAATTGACTGACTGCAACCCCCATTCCCTCTTCCCCCCTGTGCCGCTCGGGGGGGGAAGATAGATAATGTTAAGCTCGGGAAGTGGGAGCTGTGGAGGAGGTTTTCTTGTTTCTCTGTCTCATTATCCTGCTAGTTGTAGTAATAAATGAATAGTTTTCCCCAAGTCGAGTCTGTTTTTGCCCGTGACGGTAAGGATTTCTCCCTGTCCTTATCTCAAACCTTGAGTCATTTTTCTTAAATTATCTCTCCCTATTCTCTCGGAGGGTGGGGGGAGTGAGAGAGACTGCGTAGTCTGGTCCAGATCGGGGCTGAACTACGACACACCTATACCCAGTATTGCTTTGCTCCTCATGCAGTTTACCAAATTGTTCAGTCCAAGGAAAATATTAAAGTATTGGACTATAGCACTAATTAAATTTCCCCACCAAAAGCTGTCAAATTTTTATTGCATAAAATAATCCAGTAATTTATATTGCAATGCATTGAATAAAATAACTTCCCAGAGCCCTTCAACATATAGTAATTGCTCTTTTCAACTACTTTGAATAGTTATTTCACTGTCTTCAGAGTTCATATTTATGTATTTTCATACATAAGTATTATACAAATATTATTTTAATGTATTTATTCATATATATATATATATCTTGTATATACATAGACACACACACATATATAAAGTCCTGAACATGGAATTTCTACATATTTCTTTGCAAACAGTCCTAACAATGTGTCAGAGACATAAAAGTATTGGGAATAGCTTTTCTTGGCAGTGACACAAATTTTATCATGTCATTGTACATAATTGTAAAAAAACCCTCACAAAACAACAAGAAACCCCTATGTACTGAGTCAATCTTGCATTATTCCTATTCTATGATATGTAAACTTAGAAAAAATAATAAGCTCAAAAGAACAGGTGATAGGAGTATGAGCGAGTATGAGAATTACATTGATAATAAAAAGCTCTTCTGTTTTTTATTGCTTGTCCTTTTCCCTTCTTAGTGTCTCTCATTCTTTTATCTTTGTTTTTCTGACTTATTTTTTCCCCCACAGATCTCTGCATATTCTTGTCTTTCTCTAAGTCTTCTGTATCTCTATTTCACTTTATTCTTTTGAACGTAAGGACTACTATTTTCTTTTTATTCCTATGTTTATTAGAACTCTATATTCTCTATGGCTCTCTTATTTCTACCCCTCACCCAGCAAAATTCAGCTTTCGTGCCAAGATATCAGTGTTGGTACTCCAGCATTAGTGTTAACATGAAATATTTGGTTTAGTATCTATAATTCAGACTGGCTCTGGCCATTTCTAGTTTTAAGCAATGAAACTTTTGTGGTAACTCTCATAGGAAGTTGATTAGGAAGGAAAAAGAATCAGTCAGCTATTGTCTCCTGACTTTGGAGTTCCTGAGTGCATCACTTCTTATCGTTTGAAGCTAGGACTGTTCTTGAGGGCTCAAATTATCATCATGTTAGAAGACCACTACCAATCAATCATTAAGGTAAAGTCTGTACTTTAAAAGACAGGTTGTTGGAACATTTAACTTACACGTGACTAGTTCAGGAGCTGCTGCAGATCAGGGGGAAAAAACCAAAACAACAGTAAAATGAGAACACCATTTAATTAATAGTAGAAATTAGTACTGGAATAAACTTTTTTTTTTCTTTTTTTTTTTAGACAGACATTGGCTAGAAGACTTAGTGATATTAAAACTTCTTTAATGATTTTTGAATGAGATTGGTGTGTATCCTCATCCTAGAAGATGGTCTAGGGTAGCAGAAGAGAACCATTTGTTTTACGGAGGATCCAAGAAACACCCAATGAGTAGTCCCCAACCAATTCACATTGTTTTCTGTCTATACATACACACAGAGATTGCTCCTTCTAACATTTATATTTATTCTGTTTCCAGAAATAGGTAGGGTGCTAGTACTTAATAAACAAAAAAACCAACCAAACAAACAAACAAATAAAACCCTAAGAAGACTGATGGCCTGATGGTTATAAAATAACTTAATAAAATCTAGCCCAGAGTCATAGTATGTATCTTCTGAGAAAAAGGCAGAAATATTAAGCTTTTGGCTTTTCTTGAGGATAGCTATCTGTGTAGCATGCAGAGGCATTTTGACAGTGGCCAAATATTGCAGCAATGCCATAGTTTTTCACAGAGAGCTCTGAAACTTTTTCACATTTTCACCCTTTGGAAAATGACCAACCTCAGTAACTCATGCTAGGCAATTTCCCACACCATCAGCTCAAGCACATCCTTGCTCACAGTCCTAGTGAAGAGCTGTGTGCAGCCACTTCAGTTTGTCCTCTTTCTGCCAGAGATTCCTCTCCCAAATCTGATTCCTTGGGCTATGTGACTCTAGCCCTGTGGCTAAAGATCAGCATCATGTGGCCGTTATTCCAGTTTCTTTTAGAACTCCATTTCATTAGAAAAGCTAGTAAGAGGAATTCTGTGATACTGGTTTTGAGCATTGCCCCATTTGAGAAGAATATAAATCACATGGGACAGAGAAGCACATTGCCTGTTCCAAACAAGCCAAGTGTATTGTTTCCCTTTGTCATGTTTTAACCTCAGTTGGAAACTAAGTACCACACAGACACTCGCTCACCTTACCCATGCCTTCCCCAGTGGGATGGGGAGAGAATCAGAAGGGTAAAAGTAAGAAAACTCATGGGTTGAAATAATAAGTATTTTAATGATTGAAATAAAAACAAATTATTATTATTATTATTTATAATGAAAAGGAAAACAAAAAAGAGAAAGAGAAACAAAACAAAACCAACCACTCACTACCTGCTGACTGACACCCAGCTAGTTTAATGATTGAAACAAAAACAATTTAGTAGTAGTAGTTGTAGCAGTAGTAGTAATAGTAGTAGTAGTAATGAAAAGGGAAGTAACAAAAAGAAAGACAAACAAAACCCAAGGAAAACAACCGCTCACCACCTGCTGACTGACACCTAACTAGTCCCTGAGTAGCAATTGCAGAACAGAACTGAGAGCGATCTCAGAATGATTCTGAGCAGTGACCTCAGAACAGTGATTTCCAAGGGCATACTGAATGGCCAACCCCTACTTATATACTGAGAATGACATCTGTGGCATGGAACACTTCCTTTGGCCAGTCTGGGTCAGCTGTACTGGCTATAGCTCTCTTAGCTTCTTGCACTTGCACATCAGCAAAACTTTGGAAACTGAAATAAGTCCTTCATCTCTTAGCAGCAACTAATAACATCAGTGTATTATCAGTATGCTTCAAATACCAAATCTCATTCTAAATCTAAAACATAGCATTTAACTGCATCCTAGCTAAAACCAGAGCATACTTACAGAGGAGAAAAAATGGAATTTGAATACTATCAATCTCAATAAAGCTGGGTAGAAAGGAAGCTTAGGGAGAAATAGTACGAGCAAGAGTTGCAATGCTGGGCTCACAACCTTGATAGCAGGCACATAAAAGAAAATAAAGGATTTCAAGAACCCCAAAAAAGATTTTAAAAAAGAAGCAAACAAAAAAACAAATAAAAACCCAAAAACCAAATGAGAGGAACCTGAGCACTGTCTACAGCACAGTGATAACCAGATGAGAGCACACGGCTACTGAACTCTGGTGATATTAATTCTGCCAAGAAACAGGGAGCAACCAATGTAAGTAAATTAAATTGCAGTAAATGGATACATGCAACAAATGGGGTAATTTGTCCAAAAGGCTTTTGAAAAACATTAATGAAGATTTTCTGCAGTGTAAGCCAGCGTAATTGTGCTGCACTGTATATTCATTATACAAGAGAAGGAGTCTAAGCTAAGACTTCATGCTGATAACACTTTTTCAAGAAGGGCTAAAAGTTGCTTCTTGGACTATTTATATTGGAAAATGAAGTACTGCTGCCAATTTTTTATGCTTCTTTTCTTATTTTTCATTACAAATTTGGGACAGTAGTTAAATATCATCTGTAAACATCATCTATGTTGCAGGTTGAGTTTACAAACAAAATTATATGTCATTGTCAAGATATAGCCTTCATAGCTGCAGAGAGAAACTTAAGCAGTGTAAAATAATCAAAACTTCAATGGTAAATGAAAATTATACTCCTCTACTTTCTAAAAATATCTATTCAATGCAAGTGAAAAAAAAAAGTCAGTATTGGGAGTGATGAAGTTCTTCTAAAACAGAGCTCAGCATTAATCTGTTTGAAATACTATTATCTTTTTTGTTGTTGTGAAGGAGGTTAGTGCTTTTTTTGTTGGAATATTCTGCTTCTATACTACATGGAATGGAAAAGAGAGGAATGACTGAGCATAGCTATACTGTTGAGAATAAAGAGGCTTGCGGTCAGTGGGTGAATTGCAATCTCTAAACCAGTTAACCATTGCACCTGCTCTCAATCAAGGTGCAAGATATATATGTTTATCCCATCTAGATGTTTAAGTGACAGAATACAATATCTGGTGTAAGAGTGGGCCAGTCTACAACTGGCCCAGTCTTACAACTTACAACTTACACTGTAAGTGAGTTACCGGAATTCCAGAAGACAGTTATTGCTCCTTAGTCAAGTACCAGGAGACAATATATTGGCCTAACAAGAAGATATTTTGTCTTCAAGGAAACAGAAGAATTGTTATGATAATAAAGATATATGACATCATATGGTATGGAATATCCCTTTGGTCAGTTGAGGTCAGCTGTATCCCCTTCCAACTTCTTGTGCACCCCCAGCCTAGTCGATGGTGGGGTGGTGTGAGAAATAGAAAAGGCCTTGACTCTGTGTTAGCACTGTTCAGGAGTAACAAAATCATCCCTGTATTATCAACACTGTTTACAACACAAATCCAAAAGATAGCCCCATACTAGCTACTATGAAGAAAATTAACTCTATCCCAGTCAAAACTAGCACACTGTGACACTGCAATGAGTGATTTGCACTGTGCCTTAACCTAAGGCAAGCATTACTTAATAACAGTAAAGACTTCCTTAGCAAACACAGTGGTAAATCCATAAACTGAACATAAACCACCTTTAATACCCAGTTGTCCAGCACATTCCTTCATTCATTGGAAAGGCTGCAGTGTAGCCATAGTTCAGTACAGGGGCCAGAGGAGGAACTAATACTATCATCTTCAAGAAGATGTTTCTTCTAGTAAAAAATAACACCCAAGAAGACTCTTTAGCATACAATGAGAGATCAGAGTGAAAACTTGAACTGCAAGGGCCACCAAGACGAGCTGTGCTTCTATGTCTCTGGACCCCTTTAGCTCATGTGCTGACAGAAGTAAAGAAAACACAGTGAAGTTCTGCTGCTTTTCCAAAGGCATTGCAGACATTCTGCACACAATCATTAGAAATGTTTTCCAAACTATTTTTTGGTCTGGGTTGGGGGGAGGGCTCTCTATCTAACATAAATAGCTGTGTGTCAAACAATCTCCAATCAATATCTTAAATGCTGCTTTTCTGCTGGCACACATAAGATGAGGTAGATTCCTCAGTGAACTAATGAGAAATGTTCACCTGTGACTACCCTAGTCAGTCACTTGTTAAGTACACTGTATAAAACTTCTTTAGCTTAAAATAGAAGCTCTTACGCAGCGATGTGTACTCTGAAGGTTCAGCTCAGATAAGTAGCAAATTCTGGGTACCCCGTTGCTCCTTCTCTGGGCACCATTATTGAATGATTACTAGGAGGAGAAAAATTTTAGGTCTTTCAGTAAGGACAAATGATTCTATCTATTTTTGAAGCCTGAATTTAATAGCTGCTTCATCATTCACATTTTCTTGAGGAGGTTCTACATCATTCAGTCATAACATGGCTTTTAATAAAGCACTAGATTAGAAGTTGACAATGTGTAACCCAACTTGAACAGAGTGCAGTGACTAGACATAAACAGGTGCAAGTCAAATTGAAGGAAAAAATGATGGATGTTAATCGTAATGTAAATTAGCCCTGGAGAAGCAGCAAACTTTATGATGAAGCTGATTGACAACATTGGAAGAAAGCACAGTGAAGACAATTATAGACTACTTCATTATCAGCTAGACCATAAGATAATTTCAGCACAGGTAAAGAGCAATGGCAAAAAGCTGCAGCTTGTTTATTAAACGCAATTAAAGTGAAAGCTTCAAGTTAAGTATTTACAGTACAATAACATTCTAAATATTTTGGGACTTAGCTTGGAGATTTTCCTATAGCAAATATGGTACAGGAAGAATTGAGCAGAGAAGAGGTGTGGAGGAAGCAGAAGGAAATGGAAATATTACATAAAAAAAGGATTAGATAGCTGGTAAGAACAGAGAAGCAATGCATGGAGAAGGGAACATGACAGGATGTCATTTGATTTATTTAAGTTATAAAACTAAGCAGACATGGTGTAAACCAAAAATGTAGAAGTCAAACAAAGAGATAATGACTCTAGAGTATAACACACAATAGCAATTACATGTGAGTTTTGCTGGTGAAAATACTCTAAATTGAGCAGTTCTGCAATAAGGGAATGTAGAACTCAAAAAGAAAGAATAGCTTTCTGTAGGGTAACGTTAGCGGGGCTGCACGTACACAGGAGGGGCAGTCCACGGCGATACACGCGTTAGGCGTGGATGGGTCCATGGGCACAGAGGGCAGATACGTTAGAACGTGGTGGGCACGGGTGGGTCCATGGGCACAGAGGGCAGATGTGTTTGTGTACATGGTGGGCACGGATTGGTCCAAGGGTGCAGGGGGAATGTGCGTTCATGTGCGTAGCGGGTGTACAGGTATTTAACCCTGTGTTGCGCAGCATGAAATTGAAGGCTTAGCTTGACAGTATCCGTGTGATGCTCTGCGTTCCCCGGAGTGGGGCTCCGGTGCGTGCTGGGTACCTTAGCTGGCGAGAAGAGCCGGCAGCTTTCCATAATAAAAATTTAGCTTTTTCTCTTCATTCTAGAAGAAAACATTTAGAGTATTATACACTATTACTTCCTTGCTAATTCTTTATGTTGAGTCTAGAGGATCTGTATGTACTGAGTGATAGTAACAATAAGTATATAATTCATCACTAGGGAGACAGCTATTTTGAATTTTCATGACATAAATAAAGTACTTGTTTCCTACTTTGCTCAGTTTGGGCCATTAAAAACAATGAAACATGCGGCCTCCACAGATGCTGGTCCAAATAGACAGGAAGTAGAGCAGTAGCTTGTGGAAGGGAAGAAGACTTTTAAAGACATGAAGGAAAATATCTGGCAACTAATAAATTACATAGAGTGGTCCATGATGTGCCTTCATTCTGTACTCCTAAGAAAGTTTAGAGTTTGCTCTCCGGTTTTATTCTGAACATTACTCATCTAGAAGAAACTGAAATACAAGTCAACTTGCACAAGCTATGCCCTTATTACAGAAACTCAAGCCCACATTGAGACATGCAGCAAGCTAGAAAACAGTGATTCTTCTCCCTGCAGGAGATGAGGTCCATAGCCAAGATCCTTCAGTACATGCTGAGGCTTGTGAATGCAATAAGGGATGCAGAGGAAGCAGATGACTGAGATGAGAGAAAAGAGACACATTATGCTGATGAAGGCTCTCTCGCAGAAAAGATTTATTGGATTTAAAATAACGCATAGGGTCATTCACAAAGAGGAAGCTTTGACTGTCAGCTTGTCAAGAGAGAACAGCAAATCTCTGAATGAGAGGTCTTCTGGTGCAACAGAGAGCCTGTGCTGAATTGAACTGGCAGGGAAAGATATGACAGAACACAGATGCAGCAATAGGGTGGACTGGACAAAAAGATTAGTGGTAGAAGCAGAGAGAAAAATCAGAGCAAATAAAAAAAATATTAGAAAAAAACCCAAGAAAAACATTGAAAAGTTTAATGTGTCTGTCATTATAATAACAGCCTATCTACAGTTTGCATCATCCTCAGAAATGCTGGTTGATAATACATCCACTGGAAAATACTACAGCAATTAAGCAACCTCAGTTGTGGCAAAGGAAAACTTGAAATGAAAAAAAAAGGCAGACAAAAAAAAAAGTACTCCAAAATTTTGCTTCAACTTTACCAAGAGACAGCTCCAAACACTCAACTCAAGTTTTATGTTTCAAATCCTACAGCTAAACCATGTTATTCCCCAGAAATGCTGTCAGTGGTATTATGACAGCATCCAAATTTATGCAAATTTGTGAATGAGTGATGCATTAATTTTATGAACAGGACCTAGGAATTGATGGGTGTATCAGTGTGATCAGTGGTATACAACAGAGTGATGCTGTTTCTGTCCACAATACAGATGTTCCCTCAAAATCACAAAAAGTTTCTATCTCTTGCCATTTTACTTTGTCCAAAGCTTTTAAAAGAAATGTGTACAACCTTCTATCCACTCTCTCAAATATTAGCAAGTATTAAATAAACTTCAGGTTAGAGTATTTCTCTCCATTTGTATGTCTAATGTTTAACTAATTTAGATACATGGAATTACATTTCTAAAGGATTATTAAAGCCAAATGCTGCTCGCTTGATTTATTTATTTTTTAAAATAAATGAAGTGCCAAAGAAAATTTTATGGAGGTGATAACTTTGCCACTGTACCATTAACAAATAGTGGTAGGAATTTGCAAAAAATATGATATTAAGAGTATGAATTGCTTACTGCAGAGAAAATAGTTTGATAGGTCAATTGAGGAAAACACTATAAGAAACAATTCTGCACCCACAGACCAGCAGTGTGAGAAGTAACCTAGCAATGTGTCAAGGTACATTCTGCTTTGATTTTAGGACTCAAGCATGTCTCGTTTTGGAGACATATCTCAGTTCCAAGAAAAATCATAAACCCCAGTCCCCTGTGGGAGTTTTTAATATGTTCACTAATAAAAGATCTCTGGCAAGTTGATAATATTTAGCTGAGCTTCTCTGAAACACCATTCATGAAAACCACTCTCAGACCCTTAGTCACCCAGACTCCAAGGTTTCTCTAAGATGCAGTTAATCTCTTCCATCAGCTGTGAAATACCTTCATGCCATTCTGTCCACTAATATCTCATAACTTGGTACAAGATATCCTGTCCTGAGTACTTCAAATAGCAGGATCAATATCCATAGCATAACATCAAAGATGTCATTATTATCATTCTCTTCATCTTTATCAACAACTTTACTTTCCATAATGAAGGTGACCTCTAGGTAACAAGCACAAAAGTATCCAATTTTTTAATATGCCACCTTAGAAAGATTTTAAATAGTTCAGTTGTCAAAATTATATGATACCTAAAATACCCATTTGGTTTATCCTTATCTGGATTAGAAACCTGGCCTGTCCTACCAATTTCCAAAACACAACCAATGATCTTTCATCAGTTTTTGTAATACCACAATATCAAAGCTACTTCCCTAGACCATGCTCATAATAAATGGCATGCAGAACACTCAAAGCCCACATATCTCTTATCCTTATAAAGCCAGTAACCATCATCATCAAGCCAAAAGAAGCTACAATGCATATTCAGCAACTCAGATCACATCACTTTTCCTGTGAGGGAAACACATGAGGTACACATCTTGGCAATCTAAAAAAGCCCATACTTAGTAGGAGCATTCCACCCGAGAATTAGATTAGTATTTTAAAAGTAGTTTAGTGGTTTGAACCACGTTAGAATTTAATTCAACACAAGAAGAACCCCATGTCCTCACACTGCTGACACTCCATCAGACACACATCAGAATCTGCACTGGAAAACGAATTCTTCCAACAGCCTTGTCACTAGATTCATCTTTTGAAACAAGCTCTCCAGAGTCTGATGTACTCTGAATGTTTCCAGGTTGTGCCTCAAATCATCATTTAAGCTTGCGAAAGACCTCCATAACCAGCACAAAAATACTCCTTGTAAAAATACTCCCTTTTGTCTGGTGGACCTAGTCGAGTCTAGGGCAGACTTGCCGCTGCCCAGGGCCAAGCTCATTGGCAACAGTGATAATGCCTCTGTAATAACATATTTAAGAAGGGGAAAATACAAAAAAAAAAAGAGATGTGAAGAAGCTGAAGCAGGGGACAGAGAGGGGGAAGCGCGAGCCTTGCGGCCCTCACCCCCTGCCCTCCCACTTGGCAGCCATCTGGTTCTGATTTGGCCAAGAGAAGAGAAGAGAGGAGATGTGAAGAGAACCTGAGAGGCGTCTGCCTGAGCTTGATTGTGAAGAATTTCTTGAGACGAATGGCTGCAGATGTCAAGGTCGGTGAAGAAGGAGGGGGAGGATTAATGTTGCTCCTGACAAGATTCCCATGCAGCTCATGGTGATGACCATGGTGGAGCAGGCTGTCCCCCTGCAGCCTATGGAGGCCCATGGAGGAGCAGAGATCCACCTGCAGCCCGTGGAGACCCTTTGTTGGGGCAGGCAGATGCCCGAAGGAGGCTGTGGCCTGTGGAGTGGCCATGCTGGGGCAGCCGTTTTTGGAGGCACTGCACCCTGTGGAAAGGAATCCCAAGCTAGAGCAGTTTGCAAAGGATTGTAGCCGTGGGACAGACCCCATGCTGGATGAGGGGAGGAATGTGAGGAGTTCTCCTGAGAAGGAAGGACCAATGGAAAAAACCCCACAATATCCCTTCCCTGTCCCCCCCTGTGCCACTCAGAGGGGGAAGGAGGTGGAGATAATCCAAAACGAAGTTAAGCCCTGGAAGAGGGGAGCGGTGGGCAGAAGTTTTTTTTTTTTCCTCTCTCTTTATCCTGCTTTGGTTTTATTTTTAATAAATTGAAATAGTTTTCCCCAAGTTGAGTCTGTTTTGCCCGTAATGATAACTTGAATGATGTCTCCATGTCCTTACCTCAAACCTCAAGCTTTTTTGTTACATCATCTCTCCTCCATTACTTTGGAGGGTGGGGGGAGTGACTGAGAGATTGCGTAGCTTGGTCTCAAGCAGAGCTAAACTACAGCACTTAAAAAGATGAACTTCAGAACTATGGATTCATGGATTCAATAATAATACTGTTTGTAGGGCATAAGTAACCCCCTTCCCCACAACACACACACACACACACACACGCACATGCACAATGTGCAGCTAACCTATATTTTAGCTGACTCTCCCCTTCTCTGGCAGATAACTGTCTTATCTTCCCCACTTCCATATTAAGATCTCTTTTCTCTCTTTTCTCTTAGATGGTCTTACAGATATGATATCTAATTACATCAAAATCAGGTTGTTCTACAGTTGTATTTATCTTTAAATTTTGCTTTTTCTGTTTCAGCTGTGAGAGTGCTGTATGCCCAAATGTTTGGTTTGCTCTATATAATATACTATCTACTTACAAATCTTGCCTGGTAAGAGCAACTTCTTTCCTCTCAAAAACTTTTTTATTTTAAATTATCCTTATCAAAACTGAAGACTACATCTCTTATAACCATCAAATTTTAGGTGTCTGGATATAGTGTTACCCATTCTTTACCTGATCTATCTTATTATCTCGTTCCCTGTTTGTTGGTAGAAGTATTCTGAGCAGTGTTGTGCATGGCGTTGATGGCTGATGAATGACCCCTGAAAAGCTTTGAAATAAAAGAGAGATTATTATTATTATCTAAGCTGACTTCCTGCTAACAGATGGCATAGTCCATTGGCTCCTCATTTCTGCAAAACAAGATGTTTTTTGTTTGAGTTATAGTATATTTTTAAGTACCTGTGCTTTGGTCTGTTTCATCTAACTATGACTACTTAAAAATTGAGCATGCAGTCCAAATTAGTCATGTAGACTCTCCCTGGCTTCTGTGAGGTCAATATTCACTATTATTACAGACTTCTCCAGAAGATGATTCATCCCATTCTGAAATAAGTGTTTAAGACAGGTGAGACAGATTGCTCCCATAAGATTGAGAAGTTACCACCTCCCTTGGAAACTTGTTTCAGTCACTGTTTACAACCTCATGTTATAAATATTTCACTGTATTACTGATCTGAATATTCTAGTGTCAGACTTCAACCTTTATGGCAGCCCTTTACCGGCTTATTTTTTTTTTATTTTATCGGGAAGATATTTCTATGTAATATGTTGATAATACAGTTGTTTTTCTTTTATTGGACTCCAAACCTTTGTAATGCTCAGGTAGATGCTCGGTAGTCCCATTCAGATGTTTGGAAACTCAAAAGTTTTACAATGACTTTCAAATTGAGTTTATAGATTCAATAAAGTAATTAATTTTCTTCATTAAGAACACTGACCATATGGATTTATTAGTGAATTAATCCTTTTAAAGCCTTTAGAAATCTTTGTACAACCTTCAGTAAATTGCAATGTGAAGAAAAAAAAAAAAAAGCTAGACCCTTTATTAAATAATTGCTTTATTCTGGATATTTTCCAGTCCTTGCAGACCTTATTCATCAGTGGGAGTTTGTCTAACTTTTTTAATGGTACTTCATCCTGCTTGGAAGTGGGGTCCTTATCAATTATCCACTTCTAATATTTTGAACGGTCATTCCTGGTCTACTCTGTAGACTTCCTACTTTCTTGTGCTGTAAAAGTGATATTGGCAAACATCCATTTTACTCATTTGTTGGAATAGAGGGAGAATAATTGTTTAACCCCTGATATGGGTCACATTTTTTATTATCATTTTCAATAAATGAGCTGCAAAAGCATTGAGCAGACTACTTTCCCACCCTAGGGAAAAAAAATAAATTGTATTTTATTAAATCTGTTGGCTTAAACTAACCCATTCTAATAATGGCTGCCCTCCTAAGCGTAGTGGAACAAGAAATAATCTCACTCATGCAGTTGATAGAGTTGCACAGAGTGTTTATATACAGAAGGGTTAAACAGAAAAGGTGATCAATTTTCTACAGTAGTCTTGATTTGCACCGATTCAAAACTTTGTCTCTACACTGGAAGTTTAGGACAAATACTACAGTGAATGCAGTAATAAATTCTGATACACATTGTTCATCCAGTATCAGTTTGTATTTTTCCCTTGAGATTTCATGCTCATTTATTCTTTGCTTTTGTTCTGGTTTTGTTTAGTGAGGGGGCCTAAGGTGGTAGCTTCTGTAGGAAACTGCTAGAAGTCGCTCCCCTTTGTTCAGTGGACTCGGCCAGGCCTAGGGCGGACCCGCTGCTGGCCAAGGCCAAGCCAATTGGTAGCAGAACGTCCCGTGATAACGCCTCTGCGATAACGTATTTAAGAAGGGGAAACACAGAAAAAAAAAAAGGAGAGAAGATGTGAAGCAGCTGAGCGGGGGCAGAGAGGGGGAGGCGCGAGCCTTGTGGGCCTTGCAGGCCTCACCCTCTGGCCTCCTGCCGGGCAGTCGACTGGGCCCAACTCGGGCCTGGCCTGGCTGCAAGAAGTGGAGAGGAGACGAGAAGAGAATAAGATGTAAAAAGGATCCTGAGAGGTGTCTGCCAGCCTGTTGTGAGGAACGGCTGCAGGCGCTGAGGTCAGTGAAGAAGGAGGGGGAGGCTCCTGGCCAAGATTCCCCTGCAGCCTGTGGTGAAGACCATGGTGGAGCAGGTTGTCCCCCTGCAGCCCATGGAGGTCCACGGAGGGGCAGAGATTCACCTGCAGCCCGTGGAGGAGCCCACGCCGGAGCAGGTGGAGGCCTGAAGGAGGCTGTGGCCCGTGGAGGGCCCGCTGGGGCAGCTGTTCTAGAGGGACTGCACTCCGTGGAAGAGATGACCCACGCCGGAGCAGTTTCACAAAGGACTGTGGCCTGTGGGAGGGACCCCACGAAGGAGCAGGGGAGGAATGTGAGGAGTTCTTCCCCTGACGATGAAGCAGCGGCATGAAACAACGCGTGATGAACTGACCGCGACCCCCATTCCTTTTTCCCCCCCTGTGCC
This sequence comes from Tetrax tetrax, assembly GCA_009806455.1. Lineage (NCBI taxonomy): Eukaryota > Metazoa > Chordata > Aves > Otidiformes > Otididae > Tetrax > Tetrax tetrax. The sequence continues at coordinate 286,238 of WHYT01015370.1, forward strand.
GCTCGGGAAGGGAAGGTAGTAGAGATAATGTTAAGCCCGGGAAGAGGGAGGGGTGGGGGGAGGTTATCTTGTTCCCTGTCTCATTCTCCTGCTAGTTTTAGTAATAAATGAATAGTTTTTCCCCAAGTCGAGTCTGTTTTGCCCGTGACGGTAACTTTAAGGATTCCTCCCCGTCTTTATCTCAAACCTCGAGCTGCTTTTTCTTATATTTCTCCCCCTATTCTTTCGGAGGGTGGGGGGAGCGGGAAAGAGACTGCGTAGTCTGGTCCCGACTGGGGCTGAACTACGACAGCTTTAAAGGTGCAGTGGAGAGGAAATGAAAGCCATAGGTCTGCCACAGGCTGACCGAAATGCCTAGGCTCAGCATTTTGACATACCACCTTAGCAAATCAAAGTGTTCTTTCTATGCTTCCTTCCAAAATAAAATTTGCTACAATTATCATAGAATAGTTAGGGTTGGAAGGGACCTTCAAAGGCCATCTAGTCCAACCCCCCTGCAAGGAACAGGGACATCTCCAACCAGATCAGGTTGCTTAGAGCCCTGTTCCACCTGGCCTTAAATGCTTTCAGGGATGGGACATCCACCACCTCTCTGGGCAACCAGTTCCAGTGTTGCACCACCCTCATTGTAAAAAACCTTTTTCCTAGTGTCTAATCTGAATCTATCTCCTTCTATTTTAAAATCATTATGTAATGTATGTTTGCAAAATATGCAAAAAAGATCTACATACATTTGTGTACAGAACTTTTTATTATAGTTGATGGAATTACGTTATGGGAGTGTTACATATTCAGTATTTAACTGCTTATCTGTGTACCTTCTGTATCTCTCCTTTTATCAATAAAGTAAACAGCAAAATTTTTTTGGTTGATAACTTTCCAGCTAAAGGCATCTGACTGAAGCACTAAAGCTGCTGATCACACAGGTTGCCACAGCTTTAACCATCTCTGTTCTTTCCTGCTCCTCGGTCTTGGCCACTGCAATTCAATCAACTTGAGGGCATTGCTCCTACTCTTCTTTATAGGGTCAAGTTCAAGTTCAAGTCAAGATCTTTCTTTTTCTTCAGTTCCGTTCTTTGAATGTAGCATAGGCACAACATTTTGGGGTGGTATGGAGTAACTTCAAAGAATGGACTGACCTGCAAATGAAATTTTTCCTTGTATAACCTATTAGGAAGGTACACAGATTTTTCCTTTTGCTTTTTCTCTCTGCTCCTCCCCCATTAAAGGGAAAAAATACATATGGGACTAGTAAATAGGGCAGTCTTGACAGTTTTGTGTTGTAGCTGCCTTTTGACTGTGCATTAAAACTTCTGAGCACTTCTTTTATCTAAATAAGAAAAAAAATCATCATTATAACTTGTACACTAGACTGTAACATCTATGCAAGTTTACAGCTATACTTGGAGAAAACAACACTATTTAATAAGTAGTAATTATATTACTACATGGTATTATGAAGTGATTTTACTGGTGGTAACAAAAAGTGGTGATTACTTGGACCTAAGCTGGTTGGAACTTCTTAAGAGCTAACGATAACAATGTGACTGATTTAGTTTCATTCTTTGCCTCAATTTACATATCCGTTCAAATGTTCACCTAGTTCCTGTGAGTGTTCATTAAACCAGTAAAAAGTAGAGTTGAATTATCGCTATAAACTACCTCCCATAAAAGTAACGCCAAAAGAATGTGGTGTAGGAAGCCTACAGAAAAATGCAGCACTCGGATTTAGTTGTCTCTGGGGATGCTATATCTGCTACTGAGGGTTATTTTTGTCCTTGCACCTATGTGTATTCCAGTCAACAGAAGAAACATACAGCTGGCTTTGGATACTTTTGCTGCATAATGGATCCCAGTACAGCAATGCTTCAGCTGATGCTTGTCCAAACTGATATAGAAGTATAGCATCTCTAATGTTTGCAAAAATAAGTGGGAACTAGACAATGTCTCCCTTGCCCCCAGGGACTTAGCTGCTGCTTCCACTAGAGTAGTGTCTCCCAATTCTTGCAGCACAGGGTAGCTGTTTGCCTTCACAGGGCTATGATATCGGTCATTGACTAACTGAAAGCAATTTCTTTTAAGACAGTAGCTTCCAACGTGTGCCACAGCATATGCAGATATTCACCAGGAAACCTCTATCTGACCAGGATATTTCTCACCTACGGAAGCTGCTGCAGGCTTTGCCATTGAAGATGAACAAAAAAGAAGCAGCATTACATACAATTTTGGACTAAAATGCAGCAACACCTTCCAGTACCCTGGACCCTGATAGCTCAGCTTCAGAAGGGCTTGCAGCTCAAGTACGGGATTTTTCAGACATGGCTGTGGTGTTTCCAATTGCTACTCTAGCCTGTTCTGTTCATTGGCAGTTTCTCTGCTTTATTATTGTCTGAGCCTTTCTACACACTTCAAGAATTACTCTATGCAGATATTTAATATGTTGTTGCATTTATATATGAACTCTGGTGTGCTCTGAGGCTTAACAAAACATGGAGCACTGGAGAATGGAGGAGGAAGAGAGTTCTTGACAGAAAACTGAGCTCACACTTGAAATTGCATCTGCGCAGCCCAGTGCTCACTGCTTACTTGCTGTCCCTTGCGTAAGATTCAGTATGCCACTGTGACTGGCTAATACAGTGCACAGTGCAGCAAATAAATCTAAAGGTCGTTATGCTCACCTGTTAGATATTGTCCCAAAATGGATGAGAAGTACTTTCAAGGTCAGGTTCAGCAGACAGATGGTATAAGAAATTCTTCTTGTGCCTCTCAGCTACCGTCTTCCAGAGCAGATCTAGTAATTGACTTCACTTTTCAATCTAAATTTGCTTGTCCTTTCACTGAAGTGTTTTTCTTCACAATAAAATATTTTTTTTAGCAGATTAATAACCAAACTAGTGACAGTTTAACTGTATAAGCTTATATTATTTCATGCTATTTACAATGAATAGACAGTTAAGTATTTTCTTTGTTCTGGTAACTTTTCACTGTCTCTCCAGTTGTGTCCTGAGGGTTCAGTTACATTTCACTGATAGCCTCTGAATCAAGGCTAGTCAGTTTTCACTGGGATCTACTAGATTGATACCTTTACCCAGGTTTGTTGTTACAGAGCTGTGCTAGGTGCTTTTACCTGGGTCTGTCCAGCCAGCTGGACTCTTTGCGGCTGGGAGCCATGTGCTGCCATTACATGCTGCAGCAACTTTTTCACTTGTTTCTTTGTTTTCTCTGATTAAAAATAAACCTCATCTGAGTCCCGGTTCAAGCCTTACTTTTTAATCAGGAGCAATGAAGCAGGAACTCTTGAACCAGGGACAGAGAGCAGTGTAGGAGCAATCATTAGTGCTAGTTTAGCTTCTGTTTCATTAGTTTAGCTTCTGTTTCGTTAGTTCAGCTTCTGTTTCATAGTTCCGGGTTTTGTACAGGCGTAATCCGGTTACTTCTTGCAATTTTGCTGACTCTGCATGAGAACCGACTATCTTTTACATTGAAGAAATGGCTAAATGTTTTATCATCACCAGTTTGGGTTAATAGCACAATTTAAAGTGTACTAGTATTTAAGAATGCCTATGTAAGCCTTCCCTCTTGGCCTCATGAATCCTGAGGAAAAACTAAACAAAGGTGCGTAGCGTGTATATGCAAGAGTAAAGGATGGTAAGTAACAGTCAGATAGGTAGGTATATTTAAATGGAATACATTAAACTCAAGTATCTGCAAAATGAGGAACGATGTGAATTAAATATGAAACAATAACTCAACACAAGATCATTGGTAGGTTTCACGATGCAAAGGGAGCTCTAGCTTTATTTATTCCACAAGTATAAATCAATGCATACTGTTCAAAGCCAGAACCCAGTATAATGGATCAAAGTGCATATTTTAATTATCAGCCAGAGGCTTATTCCTCTAATTAGGCTTTTCTCCATTTTAAGTTTTCCTACACCAGCTTTGTTGATGGCAGAGAAAAGTTGATGCATGGTTGGGGGGAGGGGAGAAAAGAAAAAAAAGAAGAGGAAGAACATGGAATAAGCTAACAAGGCACTAAGGAAGGACCTTGCCTTGCTTTCATCCAGAAAATGTCTGAAGGGACCTTTTTTTCATGCCGCTTGGGAAGAGTATCTGATACTTAACATCTGCCTCAGGATAAGGCATGTCCTGAAGTCAGATGAGAGAGATCTACTGAAGCCACCCTATTGTCGTAATAGATTAATATTCTGTGCTTTAGTTGTACAACCGAATCACTTCAAAGGTGATTGAGGGGTAGAGAGAATTACACTGTTAAAGAATTACACTAATGAACGTCTGTGTAATGGAGACATTAATCGGAATTTTAGTCCCTTCCTGATCAGGGGATAAGAAGGCACAGATTTGAGATAAACTGCTCACATGAAAAGGAATATCTGACATTGTTGTTTAATAATATGATCAAAGGAAAAATTAGCAGAGGTGAGCAAAACTTAAAGGCTTTGCAGAGCCTGCTCACTTTTGACTGTAGCCTCCTGCTCTCCTGCTTTCAGACAAAAAACAGGTGCAAGAACAATAGTTGATAAGCTTGTTTTTTAAGGACTTATTTAGCAGTGATCAACAGTTCAGGTTTAATTAAACACTTGTAAAATAGAGGAAGCAGGGAAAGAGACTTTTTGTTGAATTTTTTGTTTCTACTTCCAACCAAATGCCACCAAAGTCAGCGTAATAGGGTATATATATCATAGAATCATAGAATTATAGAATGGTTAGGGTTGGAAGGGATCTTCAAAGGTCATCTAGTCCAACCCCCCTGCAAGGAGCAGGGACCTCTCCAATTAGATCAGGTTTCTCAGAGCCTCATCCAACCTGGCCTTCAATGTTTTCAGGGATGGGGCATCCACCACCTCTCTGAGCAACCTGTTCTAGTGTTCTACAACTGGCATTGTAAAATTTTTTTTCCTAATATCTAATCAAAATCTACCCCCCTCTATTTTAAAACCGTTACCCCTCATCCTGTCACAACAGGCCTTGCTGAACAGTCTCTCCCCATCTTTCCTGTAGGCCCCCTTGAGGTACTGGAAGACCACTATAAGGTCTCCCCGGAGCCTCCTCTTCTCCAGGCTGAAAGCCCCAACTCTCTCAGCCTGTCCTCATAGGAGAGGTGCTCCAGCCCTCTGATCATCTTTGTGGCCTTCCCAAACTTGTTTTGGAAGCTAGTATCTCTGAGAGATTTACTAGAGTTTATTTGTCCGCATTCAGATTGATTTTTAGACTGGTCTTACTGCCTGTATTTTTTATTATGATAGCTAAATGGACTAAGACCTACTGCAACTTTTTTTTTTTTTCTTAGATATTTTAGCAGGAAAAAATAAAGATATAGTGGTAACATAAAGCAATCTCTCATGCACAGATGCAGGGCTCAGATGTGATGAACTGTAGGTGGAGTCTCACCTAAATTTGACAGTGAGAAAAGCTCATCGGCTTTAAAATTGGGGGGGTAAATGACGATCACAGGTGGACAAAGCAATAATGTAAATCTTCCTCAGCAATAGGCAAAAAAAAATGAAAATGAAGCTGTTGAAGTGACTGATAAACCCAAGAGGAACTTGAAGCCAAGCTTTCAGAAGGGGCTTTAGTAGGGTGCCCTGTCCTAATGAACATCGTTCTTTCTGAGTATTCTGCAGTTCGTAATTTTTCTTGACTTATTAAAAAATAGCTCTTTAGATTAACTGGACATCTGCCTTTGAGCTACTGAAAAGTGGCTGCCCTTTGAAATGTCAAGATAAATGGACAGTGGTATAAAACAAACAATGTCTTACTATAACTTCCTATTGCTAAGGTACCACTTGTCTAATTACATGCAGATGTATTTGTGCCCTGTGAATCATTAGTCTTCATAAGTATACAAAGGGAAAAAGCATCTCTTGACTCTCAGCTGCCACAAATAAGGCAAATGGTATTTGCCTGCTGTGCCAGTCAGTACATGAACTTTACTTTTTTCTTTTTTTTTTTTTCAACAGCTTTAGTGGATTGAATAACTCCTCAATGAAAAAGGAAACTTGCCATGCATCACTAATATATGATTTCTTACATATTAGCTGGTAAAATTTTGGGAAATGTTTAAAAATCTGCAATTTATCAAGGAAAGTCCAACACACAGAAAAAGAAAAAAACCCTCAAACTTGTAACTCATTGAAAGACTTCCCTCCTCGGTGTAACTGCCATATTTCAGTTCTTTGTTGTACATGCTTTAGGTTGGTAACTTTCTCATTCAGCCCCCAGCAACAAGTTTAATATCTTATTTCCTGCTGTCTTTTGTAAAGGTAAATCTTTCTACACGGCAAAATGTAACCTGCTAGTCAGCTTAATCTCTTCTACTTTCACCTGCTTCTTTGCTGATCCAAGCTGCTTTGACTGAAAATATGGCCTCATTATTGTATTCTATTCAGATAAAATATTTCCCTCTGGTTTAGGATTCTTGAGTGGGAAAATATAATAAAGATGTCGTAACAAGGCTCTGCTTTCCACCTTGACTTGAAGCTTCATGCAAAACGCATGGGTCTTTATGCTATGAACATCAGAATTTTAACTATCAAAAAATAATTTGCTAGAATGGGTGAATGTGGAAGAATTAAATTCTTTAAGAGGAGACGAGTTGGCTTAAAATTTTAAGCTGATAAATTGCAGGAGCACGTCCCACTTCAGGTTATTGGATCTGTTGACCTTAACGTCTTCTTATGACGGTTTCCTGTTTCTATTTAACTACGATTTTTGTCCTGAAGAAAAGAGATATTATATATGCCACTGCATGTGTTGAATGTTTCCTTGGTGCCATTCTGTGGTATTTGCAGCCCTCTTTGACATTATCAAATGGATTGACATTTCAAATATTTGCAGTGCTCAGCGGGTACTAATTCAGTGAAGGTGAACCATGGGTTGCTCACATAGTGGCACAGCAAGCGATGTGTGTCTATTTAATCACAGCTGCCGAAATGAGATCAAAAGGAGCTGTGTTGTTAAACCCTTAAAGCTGCTGTCACAGCAGAGGGATCAGGAGGGGCCCACCACAGGAAGCAGAGTAAAGAAGAAACTTGGACTTGCTGCTAATGCAATTCCACTGTTGGCTGTGTCTCAGTTTGCTTTAAGAGGAGATGACCAAAGGAGGACATATAGGAGAGCAGCTGTGCAGGTGAGCTGCACCTGGCCAAATCTTTGTCCCACGTGGATTTGTCCAGTGTCAGAAGGATCAAGAGACATTTCTTTAAATGAATTTGTGTGATCCATTCTTCCCTAGATAAATGGTGTTTTTAACCTCACCTTCAGCACTATTTAATCTTATGTTTTCTCTCTGAAACAGTACTTGTTCAGCTTTTAGCTGGTATTCTGCACCATGCTGAGGCTTCGTGCAACCCCAGAGTTCAACTGCAGCAGATAATTATTTGCCCTGGACCCAGATCATCCTGGTCCATTTTCTTTCACGTGCTGAGAGCATGCTTTTATTGCACAGCTGCACTGCACAGTTTCTAGCCAGGAGAGGGCAATAGCATCCACCAGCTGCAGAGCTGTAGCAGAAGAAGGCTTAGAATAGGTGAGGCGGGTGATAGCACAGAGGATGGAGAAAGACCTGGTAATGCAGAAAGCGTTGTAGATAGACTGTCTGCTTTAACTATTCTCTAGTCATTCATGTTTTTAAAAGTGTTAAGTCTGTCATCTTTTCTAAGGATTATGCTTTAAATTGGCACTGTTTTTCAACATTTAGGTTTGATTTAATTAATATCTATTTATGGTGCTTATTAATAATGGAGAGCTTGAGTTTTCAGACCAGAACTCTTGCAATCCTTTGTATGTGGCTCCTCTTAGCCATTCCCGCTTCCATTTACTGGGTCTTTCTCCCCCATCCACAAAAGAATGCTGCTTAGAGTTCATGGGGTTTTAAGTCTCTCTTGCGAGGTAACAAAGCCCACTGTTTTGTCAGTAGGTTCACTGGTTCAGGAGCACTTTTACACTGAAGATGTCACCTCTTCCCCAAGGCCACAGAAATAAATATGGCAGGCAGAGAAGCTCTTAAATCAGCAAATTTGAGCTTGCTCACTTTGTAACCATGTGAGTACTTTCTGCTCTACCAGGCTTAAATATCAACTGTTCTGCAGTATCCCAAAACTATGGACTATAAATAAGGTATATAGCCAAAGAAAATTCTATAGCCTGTGTGAAATAGCAAAATGGCCTACAAAGCAAGCTGAATGCTTGTTAGATATTTATTTTAAAGTTACAGTTCTTTTACTCCTGCTCACTTGAGGAATGCTGTAAATGCCATTTCTCTTACTCTTACTTAGAATTGAACTCACTCACAATGATCCATAAGTATCACTCATTCTATCATTATGCCTGCATTTACAAAAAAAAAAAAAAAAAAAAAAAAA
>WHYT01015370.1:305076-323282 GCA_009806455.1 Tetrax tetrax
ACATTTATTATTTAAATTAAGAAAGAGAATTGTAACCTTATAATTCCTGGGTTTTTTTTTTTTTGTTTGATACCAAGTAAGCATGTTAATTTCAAAACTGAAAAAGTAGAGTTATCCCTCTCACCTACTAATTGTTAAACAATGAAAAGGAATAAAAATATTATGTTCAAAGTATTATTTTTCGTTCTGAAATTGTTACTATGAGTAATGCCTTAACTACAATTTACTTCACTTTATGACAGGGAACGGACTTCTTAAATTATAAAGTTGTCCAGCAAATTTTCTTCTTGTTTACAGCATCACAATTCACAATTTTATTGACTTGCCTAAAATCCCTCATGATATGTGAATGTACATCCAAAAGAAGAATATACTTCTTAAACTGTCTACCTATGTCTGTATGACAATAACAATTTGGATATTCTATAGAAATTTTAAACATGTTCTTTCTCTGTCCCTCACTGTCTCTCTGTCCCTCAGTCATTTGTATAATTTTTAAATTCTATTATTTTTATTTAGGATAAATTATTTAGCCATAATCAGAATCAATATGGCAAGTCCACCTTCTTTACCTGCTAAACAATTGAAAAACATGTATGGTGAACATATACGTGTTATTTATTATTTTAATGAACAAAGAAAAGTAAAAGGAGGAAATCACATATATGTTTACTCAAGATGTTTTTTTCCTAACCACTGGTCTGGAACTGTCTAGAAGACAAATATTGCAGTCTTGCCATTGGAGAGGTGGATGGCATTAGTCTTTCATAAACATTTAGGTCACAAGGCAGATAAAAATTATGGTGAACTGGAGCACCTTGGTGTGTGCCTGTATGCCTAGGTCTGTCCCGCTAGCCTGAAACTCTTCTAACCACAAAATACGTATGCAGATTCAGTTCCTCTAAGAGTTTTCTGTGGTGAGTTGACACTTCTATGCTTGAAAAGGATCTATAAACAGGAAATGTACGCTTCTGACTACTTTCAGGCTTTCCAAAGGTATTTATTCAAAATTTAAATGAAGGACTGAATTGGTCCTTATTTTATATGAGTTTATTCACCTATAGATTACTTACTTTCCTATTAGTAATCACATGAAAAAGAAAATTTAGTTTTACCTAAGATGTAGTCCCACGGCATTTAAGAATCCCATGTGCACATCACTGCTACTCTAGTGTATTCAAATCTGGCATTCTCTATATATTCAGATCCATCATTATATTTAAAAGATGTTATCTCAACATGTGAAAACAGATTAGACTATCCCTGTTATGTGATCTAGTTAGGGTCCTTAATCTATCAAAAAACCCCATTATGTTTCTCCAACAGGAGTTTTACCGTCTCTGTAAGACAGCAGGACACCCGACTCTGTTAGCTGCTGTTAACACCGTGGAGGCTATCAGGTAACAACAGCACTGCATGAAAGCTTTTGGAAAGTGTGTTGTGAAGATGGAAGTTTTATCAAAAACATTCACTTACATGGATACTTCAGGGAAAAGCAAAGATAGTTACCCAAAGCCCAGATTAAAATTCAGATCTGTTTTCTCATTTCCATCATGCAGCTGAATCCTCCCTCCTTTATTTCATGGAGTGAATGGCCCCTGACCTATATTTCTCTTCCTCTGTCATAAGCAGATGCAGGTGATAAAACCAGATATGCACACTCACTTTGAGTCTGCAGAGGTTTCCCATTCAGAACATTTCCTTCCGAATCTGAAGAAATGTTTGCATGCCCCATGGGGAGAAATGAGAAAATAAATCAAACCAGTAGTTCCTAGCTTTAGCAGATTTCTGCTGGCCCTGAGGAAGAAAGATGCATTCTGTGAGGAAAGAGCTCTCTGTGGTTTAAACAAACACACCAACACTGAACCTGCTGTGGTGCAGTCGTATGATTATGCTGCTGCCTGTCTTAAAAATGAGCACTGAGGTGGATAAAACTTGCATACGAAATTGCAAAGAAATATGCAGATTATGACATTTGTGAGCACACAAACAAAAATAAAACTCCCGGTTGCCAAACATAAAAACCCCAGTGCTAGGATGTCCAGCTGAGGACTGACAGACATGTTCAGTGCTGAAGCATCTGTGACAGCTCTTAGTTCCACTTAAATATTTGGCCAGGACTGCTTCAAGCTGTATCTTGGGTATTGCTTACTTAATATACTACCACATGTTAATAGTTGTGTTAGCCAGCAAACAGAAGCTCCACTAGATAATTTAACACAAAGCCCTCCATTGAATTGCATTACTTCAAACGGTCGTGTTCCTTAACCTTTGCTGGAGTGAGTAGGGATAATGATACAGAGAATGAGGTAAAGTTTTCTGTTTATCTAAAGCCAAATCACCTTGCTTTTATGATCAAATATTGAAGACAAAACTTGACAGTGAAACTCATGACTTATTACTCCACAGTAGTTATTTGGCTCAGTACAACAGCCTCTGCACAATATTTTATGATCTATGTTACACAGAAGGTCAGAAGATATGATCTAATAGTCCCTTCTGACTTTAAAATCTTGGAATCAGTATCTAAAGTAGACTGCAATGGAACTACTTCTGTGTGTATATAAACTACATGTGCAAAACTTTAACAGGTTCTGGCCCCATAAGGGTTCAGAAACTCCCATTTCATTCTTCACACCAGCAGCATCCCCTTCACCCCCCTGAGAAGCAATTCCCAACTGTGGCCTTGCTGGGTTTTTAAACCTTCCTTTCTCCCTATCCCTCCCATGCAAATACCTTCTCATTACTCAGTTATACTGTGCCTTCAGCTGTGAAATGGCAGGCATTGTCAGTCTGAGTGGTTTATTTGAAAATCACTGTGGCCAAGTGTTTCCTCCTTCTGCAATGACAGGATCCACATGAAACTGAAGAATTTTCTTCTTTTTTCAATTAAGTGTAAACTACTTCTTTATTGCTTGTCCCCATTCCAAATGCTGAATTCAGAGACTTGGAGTTATCCTATGCAAAGTGTTTTCTGTTTGGTTTTTTTTTAATCATTTCAATTGCTAGTTATATCAAGAAAAACTCTACTGAAGGCCAGATCATACCATGAAATATGCAGCACCACGTTAGAGAGAAAAATGGAACTACTCACTTAGAATCATACCCTGTGTACTTGCTTATCCTGGTAATGCTCAAGAAGTTCACAGAGCTTTTACTCTGCTTTTTTTTATTATTTTTCATAGAAAATTGACTCACTAAGAACTTGTTTACTTCCAAGTCTCCAGGGTTTTCTGTTTCTTATTCCTGGAAAATATAGCTGCACAAGTAACTAACTACTTTATTATTTTTCATCATTTCTTCTGGGATATTTCTGCATCTTTTTAGTATCCAGTGACAAACACCACCATACTGTGTGTAGTATAGTATTCATTGTAGAATTAAATTAAGCATGTGTTGCAGCACCTGAAAGCCACTGAAAATAATTGAAATCAATGGTAAACTCTCATTACTCCAATAAAGGTTTATTTTTCATAAGCAATGTTACTGGTGAATTTGGTGCCAACCCTCTTGGTTCCTCTTGTTGTGGGCTGACACAAGATTGTGTTGTGTAACTGAGGGTGAGCTAGTAAAGGGGCAGGAATCAGAAAGAAGCTAAGGAAGAGACATTGCTTATGTTTTTACGTGGGAGGAGACTGAGCCCTCCACTCTCTGCCTTTGCAGCAGGTGTATTATGAATTAATAAAGAGACACTTCCATGAATACGCACAGGAGGTTTTTTTTCATTAATACTTCATAAGGCCATCAATCAAGCAGTTGCACATTCAACACAGAAAATTGAGATTAGGCCTGGTTTGCCCCGCTTTTTGAATTACAACTGGAGGCACAACATGGAAGGGTAGGGGAAGAGCAGATAAAATGTTTATCAGGAAAGGGGTGGAGGGAAATGAGACATTCCCACACCTTCTTCAGAGAGTAGCTGAGAAAGAGTATTTGAAATAAAAGTATTTTGGCAAGTGCAGGCGAAGGGAACTCGGAAGGCAAGACAAAATGCAAATGATGTCTTATACTGTTTGTACAGTACATCTTTGACATGATGTAATGATCAGTGGTGGAAAGCTGCTCTGATCCTCTGATAGCACAAAGATTTTGTACTAGCTATACCTTGAAGAACTCTTGAGAATGTGGAAGATCATTAATTTCCTTTTAACCAAACTATATCAGGCATCTTTCTTTCTAATTATTTTCTCTATCTGTTGAAAGTTAGCTTTTATTTAAAAAAAACAAAGAGACAGTGGAAAAAAATCTAACCGAGTCCAAACATATCTTCTTAAAAAATCAAATTCTGTGAGTAGACCTGTGGATAAAATAACAAGTTTAAGAGACAGAATAAAAGATGATTAAGGTTGTGAATCTTCCTGTGAAACAGTTGTGCATTGAAAGATGAAAATTTATTGGAATTAATATCTTGTACAACTCATACGTACAATAAATGCCTCCAACATTGTGATCTGGCTCCATACACTTCTCAGTTCTCAGAGAATCAAATTCATAAAGAATGTAGAGGAGTTTTGAAAAATGTAATCTTTTTCATTCCATTACTTCCTGCATTGCCTGTTTGTAGTGCTTAAATTGCAGCATGCAATGTTATGTATCATAACACATCGTGTATTGTTTTGCTATATAGTATATGTCATCATAGGGGGTTAAATGGCAGTTCATGTCATGATACAGGGGCTGACATTCTGGTAATGTCAGTTGAGGCTGCACTTCATGTAAAGCACTGAAAGTTACCTGTCAAGTGAAGAAAAAATGCATTTAAAGTACAAAAATGTACAATAATGTATAGCACGAAAAGGAAGAAGTTTCAAAGTCTGATTTGTAATAGTACAACCTAGCACCTTGAATCTCCTTGGCTTTGAAACTTCTACCCAGCACAGCTTTCCAACTACCAAGGTAATAAAGTACAGAAGCCAGCTGCCTATTGAAACGGGAGTCTTTTGAGTTGTAAAGTATTTTAGAGACTTTCAACACAAACTTTCTGAAAGTTGTATTTTGGACTTGGCAAATTCTGTTCAGTGTAAATATATCTGATTGAAATTCTGAGTTAGAACTTAAAGAAAGCTGGATGATCTCATGTTCTTCTCCGTTCTTCTCTGGCCTTCAAAATTTGAGTCTTCAATAACATTGATTTAATAGTTTTGATGTGTACTTGCACTTGAAAAAATTCTAGGAGAGGATACTAGTTTGGATGCAAATTGTCTGCCTACCCTTATTGTTACTATAGTTATAATGAAGAAATGGTAGGTATTCAACGATTTTATCTGACAAATAATTACATGTCTATTTTGGACAGGTAAGCTTTTGGATGACTTGAAGAATCTCACATCATAAAGAAGGCTGATGCAGTTTCATAATACTTATGAAACTAATTCTAAATTTACCCTTTCTAATAATTATTCTTTTAAAAAATATTAACACTTTTGGGATATATGTAACTATAATGAAGCTCTGACTGCATTGCGCAAATAAATCTTGATTTTTAAAAATTGAACATATATGTATTTAAAATGATAGGGAGATAAGATACAAAGCATATTTCCTTCATTTAAGATAAATATTATACTTCAAATGTTTTTATTAAATCTCTTTTCTACTTTTGCATCAAAGAACACCTTTTCAGCCCTTGCTCTGCACCAGAACTATATGCAGATTAAAAACCAGAAGAATTTCGCCCCTTAAGCAAATAGTTCCATTGCTTCTCTGTCCTGAGGCTTTGTTGGCCAAACTATCTTTTATGCTCTCAGCTTGAAGTAAGCAACCAAAATGGAAACGTGAGAGTGTGAGCACTCAGCTACAGCTTCAGTTTCTGTTTTTGTGAAAATGGACCTGGGAAATACAAAAAGCAAACCAAATCCCTAATGATTTTAAAATCCCACCTTGATATCTTTAATATTATTTTCCAGATAAAGGCAAGCACCTGGAATCAACACTCTTTGCTCACTGGACATGGAAGTGACAGTTCTTTTGTAAAGCATTACAATAAATAAGTAAATTAAATCAGCCTCACAGCAAAAATAAAGCTGAAGGAAAAAAATATGTTCTCACATTATTTAATTTATTTTGATACAGCTGTGATATGGGGGAAGAGTTTTATTCTGCTCTCTTTTATGATGTTATAGTGAGGAGCATAGTAAAAAGTTTTGCACGCATGTTTTTCCCTCTCTCTTCATGTTCCTTTCAAACACGATGTACTTCAGCCTTTCTGGCTCCTTCCAATAATTTTCCCTACACATCTTCAGCCCATCTTTCCATGTCATGGCCACAGCAACTCCATGAGCTTGGGCATCTTGTTCTTTTTCATCCTGACTTTTTTTCACCTGACTTGTTCTGAACAACACAGCCATAACCCTTACTGCCTTGACAGATTATAGCATTTCCAGAGGGAAACTGATTCCATATGCCCACATTGCTATTGACAACTTTCCAATTAAACTAACACAGAAGTTTCCAATCTGTCTTTAGTCAACGGCCCATTTCTGAGGTTTTCCCAGACTTTCCTGGTCTCTCAGATGGTCACCTGAGAAAGGTTTCATTCTTTATGCATAAACTGGCAGTGATTTAGACGGTGTATTAACCGGAAAAACACATGATATGTTACCAATATATTTTATAAGTTGAGGGCAATTGGCTGTGCTTGTGTATCTTCCATCTACCAGTAAAGTCAGTAAAATTTTTCTTTTCATTTTCACCCTTTGCAGAAATGCCTGTCAAAGGTAAGCCTTTCTTTTCTTTCTACAGGACACCTTTCCTGAGAATGCCCATAGAATCATCATCATTTTCCAGGGAGAAGAGCTGGGGCAGAATAGTACTATAATGTCTCTCACACGTGAAGCTGCTGGGATCTAATTCTCCCCACTAAATGACCTTACATGGTTCAGTAACAATCTGCTGCAGGAGTCGCTGACATGGATGATTGTTCTTTGACTTTCAACCTCCAGGTAATAGAGATTAAGTGCTACTTGTATGGAGACAATATTTTCTAACATCGAGTTTCTAATAACTACACTATATTACATCACAAAAAAAAGAATGGAGTTTACAATAGGAAGCTACTGCTTCTTTTCTCCCTGTGTTATAAGCTCTATTTGCCTCTGGAAGAAATTTATTCAAATACAATGTCCACAGAGTCTGCAAGTTTTTATGTATTTTGTAATCACATATACAAAGTGAGATCACTTAATACTCATGAAGCAATACTTTATGATTAAATCCCACTTAAATTACACTCCAGAAATTTTACTAAGGCTAAATGGCAAAGGAATCAGTATTCTTTTTTTCCTACAAGGCATATATAAAAACCACAGCTGGCAAATTAATCATGATATGAAATAGATTTTTTTTTTATCAGCTAAGTAATAGCTTGTTTATACTGTAAACCCTTGTTGCTCTTATTAATTGTATTTTCTATTAAATAATATATTGTTTTTCCTTAGCAGCTGGTTAACTTTTTCTCTTTTTGATGAATGTATTATTTTCTGAAATCCTGGGTAGTCTTTACTTTGTCACATAGCAGACCACAGCATTGCTCTCTTTTCATTATTTCTGTTCTCCTCAGCACTCCAATTGAAAGATTCTCTGTATGACGAAGGAATGAGTTTACTTTTTCAGTCTGATCAGTCTTTGCCACTCAGATGAGAAAGGTGGACAAAACTTTTCCTCATCTTATGCGGGCTGAAATCTGTGCAGTTCATCCTGAAATGACACAGCTTTCTCATATCACACAGGTCAGAAGAGCCTTCAGGAACCATGGTAAGTTAATTTAAGATCCATGATGCACAATTTTCCACTTACACTTTGTTGACCTCACATGCAATCTGCTGGACAGAGATAGGCCATACCCAACTGTGTAGCCTCATGCTGTGCTGCAGTACATCCAGTTACATCATGCAGGATGTTTTACAGCATGTGAAATGGGTTGTGCTGTGACATGTCACCAGTGAAGGGCCAGGGTCTAATGACTGCTGTCCTTCATACAGTGAAACCTCCAGCTAGACTGGCTCTGGCGGACAAGCTCACCTGCACTGGAAATCATCCTCAGCTAACACAGATCAGCAGGAGACAAAATTGCATTCATTTTCCAAAGGATGAATGCACTTATAAATGTCTTCTTTAACATCAAGGGATGGAGGAGAGAATCGGGAATAAAAGAAAACTCATTGGTTGGATAAAGACAGTTTACTAGGATAGCAAAGGAAAAGATAATGATATACATATATTTAAAAAATAACAAAAATAAAAATTGTAATAACTTTAAAAATACAAAATGAATGTACAAGTTCTCACCACCCGACAATCCAATGGCTGATACAGCCTGACCTGAGCAGCAATCATGGAACAAAAAAAACCCTGAAAATTATCCCACAACGATTCCGAATAGCAACAGAAAAGTAAGCCTGCTCACCAGCCCCTTAAATACTGAACGTGACATTTATGGCACAGAATACTCTCTTTGGCTAGTTTGCGTCAACTGTACTGGCTATGCCCCTCCCAGAATCCTGCACCTGTACATTTGCAAAACCTGGGAAGCTGGAAATTGTCCTTCGTCTCTGTAGCAACAATTCATAACATCAGTGTATTATTAACATTCTTCACATACCAAATTCCAAATTAAATCCAAAACACAGTAGCTACTGGGAAGAAAATTAGCTCCATCCCAGCTGAAGAAAGGACAATATTTCAACATATAAATACATATTTGACTCTTCAAATCACAAGTAGATGTTCACTAGTATTTGTCTCTACAATTTATTATTTGCGGGGGGGGGGGGGGGAGGGAACTGTACTTTACTAATGCTCAACAAATTCAAAGAATAGGATGAAGTTCATTCAAAAAAGAGAAAAAAAAATCATTCTTAACAATGAATATTGTAATCCTCTAGGAGCAGAATGGATGTTTTTAAAGTGAGAGAAAAGTGGAAATGGCAAACAGATGTATAAGCCATCATCTTAATTTTTTAACTCACTGATTACTCTCTCTCAGGAGGAATGAAGACATCTGCAAAAGGAGAAGAAAAGCATTCAGAATAAGCTCATTATCCTCTCTTTACAGCTCCCTTCTCTCCTCCCCCCAATACACTGTAATATCTCATTGAGAATATAAATTTTACCCTTGACTTTTCCATAATTTCTAAAGATTTGAGTCCATAGTCATTAATTTTTTGTACGTGTCATATTTTCCCCAAATCCCAACAGTAAAAAACAGTAAAAAAGTTAACTGTTTTTCCTACATTTTCTTCTGTCATTTCACCTTTTCCTTTCCTTCTGCTGCTAGGGACAGCCTATTGTTCCAATCCTGTAAATGGTTACTTATTGTTTGCAAAGAAAGATCTTTAGAAAGCTAATATATCATGGAAAAAGTAGATGAAGCTACTATATACTCCCTAAGGGATAACAGACTTCGCTTACTCTATGGGAAAATGATGATGCCTACATTCAATAGTAAAGTAATAACATCTTATTTTATCAAGTGGAATAGTTAACTTTAACTGGGAAGACTTCTTGTTGTCTACATAGGATTTAAACATTTGCTTTAGAATTTATGTCAAAAGGACAAAGAGCATTTAAGGATCTACTGAGCATAAGAAATTATTTCCATCTTTTCTTGCGTTTTGATAATATGACTGAGGATGGAGGATACAGAGAGGACAGAATTTCTGCCCTATGACCCAAATGAGGCAGGTACAAGATATCAGAAACTACCTGACAAATAAAAACTAGTTTTTCAGGATAAAAGTTTATAGATTATGTAAGCAGCCTAACAGGTAAGGAGATACAAATCTTCAATTCATACATGAAATATTAACACTTCACAGGCAGAGACCCTTTCCATTTAGTAGTGTATATCGCCCCTTTCAGCAGAGAAGGACTGTGCTTTCTGACAGTATAATTCATTTTACCCACACTGACTTTAATCTGAATTGTTGCGCATTTTCTATAAGCAGTTAATATCAAGTGCACATACTGTCTTTAAATAAGAAAAAAAAACAATACAGGGAAACATTGAAGCATGAGGGTGCATTTGCATGCCTGTGCATTATGGAATTACTATAATTTTAAGAATGACCACTTAATTTCATCCTTCCACTGATTTTTTTAATTCACTTGATTCTACAGTTCTCTCTAAATGGTTTCCTTGTGTTCAGGGCAACCAATCAAAGGGAGAAAAAGAATTCTCTTAATTGTTTCTAATACACACTGTGCACCTAGTCATCAAAACCAGCCAGTCTGTTGCTGTTGATTGTCCCCTTGTGTTGGAGAAGGATAAAATTAATGCTAGAGTCAAAAGTTTCAGGCTGAATCCTTGTCTAGGAAAAAGTCTGCAGAAGAGACTGGAGGTCAAACTGGACAAAAATCAAGTACTTCAAACCACAGCTGCTTTGCATGGCTCCTCCTATTTAGTCAGTTTTCCAAAACTGCATTTTTTTTTAAAAAAGTGGTGTTGGAACAGCATGTCAATGAGCCTCATAAAAGGCTTTGCTGCATGTGCTACTCCGTATCCCTGGGCAGGTCTAGTGTCTTTGTGGGAAGGGAGAGAAGAATAGTCTTTGAATCAAGGTGCAACATGGATAAATAGTGCCTCTTTCTGGCCTAGTACTCCCATGTCAGAGACAGTAGAGAGGAGGCAAGCTCAACATCAGGAAGTGAAGATTCAATTCGAGATTAGTCTCCTGCTATGTCTTACGCTATAGTACAGATAGTCTCACTCTCTCAGAAGCAGGTATTCCAACACAAAGGAAACTGGACCTCTTTGTTTAACCCCTTATTTCTTCCACAGAAATGTTTGATTGCCCATCAGTATTAGTGCTTTAGGCTGACTCATCAATGCTTGATGTCTCTTTTTCAAGCCCTAGCAATTCCTCCTTCTAAAAAGCCACTTGCCAGAGAATTACAGAATTAATATAAAACAAACCAAAACCAGTGTGGAGTACCTCATAAACATCTAAAAACAATTTGTGTTGATTTTACAGAAAAAATATAATTTTATCAACAATTGCTGTATTTGTTTTAAAAGGGGTTAATTGCATTATAAACACTTTGTAAATAATTAGAGAGGTCTGTTACCTGCCTGATTGCTTACAATGGTTTATGGAAGAGTTGTAACTGTGTCTAGAAAACTGAGAATGCATTTACCTTTTTTTAAGGTATCCTGTCTAAGGAGCATGCATTTGCTTATAAAATGCTTAGTAAGCACAAACCCTCACTCATTTGAAACAAAATATGAGAACCTGTTTTAATAGTAACTGTATTTGCAGGGGACCTGTGACTTGCCTGTACAAATGTATAAATATATGTATAAATAAACAGTTATTTTGTCAGAAAGGAGAAATAATCTGACCCTTCATTGTATGTGTAGCCAGAATCCTCTGGTATTTAGAAAACAACAGGTATACTGTATTACGGCTTTTCATTTTTTATTTACCTTTCTTAATCCCAGACCTCAAACTAAGACAAGGAGCCAAATCACTCTAATATGACAAGAAAAATAGTTCTCAATGTCTTTGCTTGAAAAGATCTGAAAGAGTGAGAAATCATCTTTGGGACTTTCAAATGAATTCCTTCACCAAGTGCCTGCTTAAAACAACCAATATTTTTACTTTCAACCCATAAGGAAAACCTGCTTTCTCTGTAAAATTCTCAAAAATCTATTTAATTCTGCAAGTGACCTTCACTGATCCTAAATTAGTTTTTAAGACTCTTACAGATATTCTTTCCTGGATAACATTTTATTATAAGACTGCCAGTTTTGTTTCTAAATTATTAGATTTGGCCAAATAATGTTGTTAAAACCGATTGCTATGGAGTGTCTTTACAAGTGCACCTAAGGATCCATTGTCCAGCTCATGTTTCTTTTCATAAATCCATGCAATAATGCAATATAAAAATTTTGTACTTCACTTGAGATTCATTTTAGTTTTTAAAGTAATTCTAATATTTTTGATAATATTTCTTTTTTAATAAAAATAAAATTTTAGTGATTACTGGTGAAATAATTTTAAAATGTTGTAAGAAAATATTTAAATATAATATTTAAATTAAATAATGGAAAAATACGTTTAGCAATATCAGCATTGGAGATTCTGTTTTACGTATCTAAACTCTAAAGCCAAATACTTATTAGGACATTTTAGTTAGAAGATAATTTTTTTTTTCTCCTTAGGGCTGAAATACGCATTTTTAGGATGTTAAAAATGGGAATGGGAACAAATATTCTCCTTGGCTTGAGAAAATAAGGTAAGTATTTGGCAAGAGGACAAAAACAATATTGAAAATCAATTGTATCAAATAATTTGAATGCATGCAAGAAAAAAAAAAACATTATTAGAAACTCCTTCATTGTGCTGATTTACTGGTTACAAGATATTGTTACAATAAAAGTAGTTGACTGCACACAAAAGAGTTCTGTAACTTACGAGTGACAGTTTTCCGATAACAGACTTGCTAAGTAGTTAGTCTGTGAAAAAGCTGTAGGAATCTGAAGTCTCTGTTGCTTAAATCCTTTTCAAAATAACAAGAAATTAAAAATGTGAGAGAATTAAAAGGTTTAGGTGTCTAGGATAAGCTTATTAGTTAAGTAAATGGAAATGTGAAGCAAGAACAGAAAATATTTCTGATACCTTAAGTCATGATCTTTTGCAGGAAGAAAACGGAAAATAGAATATAGAAAATAACATAACTTATAAAAGCATACAAAATCTTAATAAATGTTTTCAAGTAACTGTAAGCTAAATCTAGTGAAGATCTTTCGTGACTAAAATTTATGGACTTAGATTTTCTGGTATATGTAAGTAAAAAGGAAAAATCATGTAGGAATCAAATGAAAATTAATGTAGTTGGACAGCTATGCAGGTCATAGATGTTAGTGATTGAAGGTATATGTGTAGAGGTTATACAGTAACAGTTCATCTACTAAAGCTAAAAGTTAGTGTCTCTTGACTCAGTTTCCTATTTTTTATTTTTTTTTTTGTGTAAGTCTGAAAGTTAAATTGTAACATTCCCCAGAGGTTTGCTGTCCATAATGGTTAGCTGTAAAATCCCCGCCATTTCAGCCATGTGCCTCAAAATTCTTGAACACTAAATTTAGGAGTCTAAAAACATCAGGATTCTGAATTTCTGTTCTAAGAAATTAGATTTTGTTTAAACTGAAGTGCTCACCAAGCAGTGGGGAACAACAGAATCTCTACACAACAGGACAGGGTATGGTAAATACATGTGGTGTGGTGCTAGCACTTCACATCCAAAAGTAGTTTAAATAAACTCATGCAGTACTTCGGTAAACTAACAAACTTGTATCTTCATTATCTTTGTACCATCCCGAACTAATCTGAGTATCTTAGTAATATTTGTACTACAGATTTGGATATAAAATTTAGGTGTTGCTATGCCACGAAACCAGTAAGTATATCTGGACTTCACATAGCTTTTGATAAAAAGAAGTGTAGCTGGAAGAGGTTACACCTATTTAGTCTCATGACTATAAGAAGAAAGGAAGAAGTAGCTCTGAGGTATCTCCAGTGGGTTCAAACCTTATGTCACTTTTCCGATCGGATGCACCCACAAATGCTGAGGAAGCTGACAGATCTCATTGCAAGGCAACTCTCAATTATCTTTGAAATGTCTTGGTGAAGAGGGGGGATTTCTGAGGACTTCGGGCACACAAATATCACTCCTGTCATCAAGAAGGAGAAGAGGAATGTTGGAGAAACTACAAGTTGTTCAGCACCATGTTGGTCACAGGGAAGGTGGTGGAACAAATAATCCCAGAAACCATTTTCAAACACATGAAGGACAAGAAGGTGATTGGGAGTAGTCAGCAAAGGGGAAATCATCCTTTACCAACCTGACTCATAGACATCTGTGATGAGCTGACTGGCTTGGTGAATGAAGTGAGTGCAGTGAATGCCGTTTATCTTGACTAAGGCCCTTGACACTTTCTCAAGTAGCATCCTTATAGACAAACTGACGAAGTACAGGATAGATAAGTGGACAGCGAGATAGACTAAAAAATGGCTCAACTGCTGGGGTCAGAAAGTGGTCTTTGACCAATGAATACCGGGGGTCTCTAATGGGGTGTCCACCGGGATGGAGACTCCACAACCTCTCCAGGCAACACATTCCAGTGTTTGGTCACCCTCACTGGAATGAGGGCAACTGCTGGATAAGTACCCTCACTGGAATGAGGGTAACAGCAAAAAAAGGGTAACTGCTGCACCCCAGGGGTTGATACTGTGGCCAGTACTGTTTTGGTTGTGCTCAATTCACAGGGACCTCAACAGGTTGGAGAAATGAGCTGATAGGAACCTAATGAAGTTCAACATGGGGAAGCACAAGTTTCTGCACTTGCGAAGGAATAAATCCCATACATCAGTATAGGCTGGAGGTAGACTGTCTGGAAAGCAGCTTTGCAGAAAATAACTGTGTCCTGGTGGACACCAAGTTGAACATAAGCCAGCAATGTGCCCCTCTAGGAAAGCAAGCCAGCAGCCCTCTGGGCCGCATTAGGAGGAGCATTGCCAGCAGGTTGAGGAAGATGACTCTTTCTTGGGAACAGGCTGCCCAGAGTGGTTGTGAAGTCTTTATTCTTAGAGATATTCAAATCCTATCTGGACAGGTCCCTGAGCAACCCACTGTAGCTGACCTTGTTTGAGCAGGGCACTTGTACTAAAAAATCCCCAGAAGGGCATGCCCACCTCAGCTACTCTCTGAGTCTGTGGTTCTATGATTCCTAATTGTCAATAGTTTCCTTTAATAGCAAAACTGGTAGAAAGTACACAAAGAGGCAGGAAGAAGGTCAAAATGGGTCACCCTGTCCTTCATCTTAAAACTGTTTCATTGTACCAAAGGAATGCAGACTAATAGGCCATAGAAAGAGTAAATAAAGGGAATTGGGACTGTGCTGCCTGTCATCTAGTGAGGGTGACCATCAAGGACAGGAATCACTGTGGTTTCATTCTTAGAAAGAAGCTTGAAAAGACTTAATCCTTAATTTGCTGTATATTTGCCCTGACACAGTTTAATGGTCCATGACAGAAATCTGATCATGACAAAGAGGAATTCCACAAAGAGTCTAAAATCAGAAAACAGTAAGGGAACAACTTCTGAAGTACAACATACAAAACTGCTGTGCAATATGTCTGTAAATTGAATAAACACATTATATACAGGCTTCTCCAATTCAGGGTTATACATAAAGTCATTGTTAGACAGGGAACATGAGGAAACATTTGAACTTCCCTTAGGTATGAAATTCAGTGTTTTAAGAGATTTAAAAATCTGTATACTCCAAAGAATATATGATGGCTATATTTAGAAAGCTTTGTGTGCATCGTATCTCTGATCCCTGTTTCTAAGAGAGCATAATCCTGTATGTAGAACTAAGTACAGAACAGTAAAGCAAAACTGGACTAGAACAATATTTCCAGCAGCTAACACTAGATTAACAGACAGAAAAGCTGCCAGGAGGGGAAATAACAGAAGTACATTTTCAGTGCTAAAATTTAGCACTTTTCTCATTCATGGCAATGAAGGTAGCTCATCTAAGACTTACCATTCATAAGCCTCAGTTCTCGTTTAGCTGCAATTAATTTTTTGCACTAGTGACCTGATTTATTTTCCACCCCTTATTTTCACTCCTGGTTTATGTTTTAAAACTAGTCCATATCAATA
Organism: Tetrax tetrax; assembly: GCA_009806455.1. NCBI lineage: Eukaryota > Metazoa > Chordata > Aves > Otidiformes > Otididae > Tetrax > Tetrax tetrax. The sequence goes on from WHYT01015370.1 coordinate 320,743, forward strand.
GCTAAAATTAGCACTCTTCATCCAGCTTTTCTTTGCCTGTTTGTGTTGTATTTATCCAATGTTATGAGAGAGAACACATCTTGGTAATTTATATATGCTAATAAATTAATTTTAGGAAAACTATAATGTGGCAATGTTACTAACTCCTACTATTAATGAAGGCTTTCGATAGGAAACTTCTCTTCACCATTATGAAGAGAATGTACAAATTTCAGACTGCCTGAGACTGCTGGGTAATACCACATGGAGTAACTCAGCATCAGATTCAGAAAATAAGGGCTTAATAAGCATCTCTACAAGCAGGAAAGTGGAAAGAAAAATCTGAAAATAGTATTGTTCGGTTCCTGAGAGAATGTCAGAAAACAATACTGCTTTGTGTCATTATATAGTCTGTGTTTCTCAGAACTGCAGTCCAGGGAGCAGGTTCAGCCTGATTCGATCTCCTTGGATTCTTTCTTCTCATTATATTGCCTGTGGACAAGCCACTAGAACAGTAATGGGTTTTTTTGAATGCATTGATATTTTCATGATACTTTAATATTCTATTTTGCTCTTTTTTTTTTTTATATTACTTTTTTTTAAGCTTATATGTATAAAGAATGTATGCTTAGCTGGAGGCAATTCCAGTTAAAAATTAGCTCCGTCTGCCTCATTATGCTACTATTTCATGCATCTCTGAAATTCCACATTATATTCTGAAAAGCTTCTTAGAGGAAATTTGTTGCCATAAGGCATCAATCAACATATCTTGTGATTAACCTGATACTACAGAATAAAATATGTCAAAATCTTCTCATGAAAATGGTTTGATTTGTACAGTATAGGCTTTCAGACATTTACCATGCCAGATTCCATGTATATTTATATTGATCTATTATCTGTCCTGGCGTTCTGAGTCGGGGGGAAAAAACCCATGAAAACAGATTTCATTGAATAGTATCTGACAGACTGTAGTTTAAGTGTCACAAATGAAACCACAATCTCTTGGTGCACTTATTTCTTGTTGTGTAGAGTCACTACTTCTTCAGCATTATATCACTGTCCTTCGACATGTCTGGGCAGCTGGCTTTCAGAGAAAAGGCAAAGTCAATATGAAGGGAGGATTTTAGGAGGAAAGGACACTGCATGAAGAAATGTGACTCCTATCAAACAGCCAACAGAAAAAGAAAATTCCCGAAGACCTGAAGAAATCATGCATGGAAGAGAAAATGAACAAGAAGTAGATTAGGACAATATTGTATACCATTTTCCAGAGCCTCAGGATAAATGAAGTAATCCTTCCTCTTTTAATGCCAAATATGCATAATTTGCAAAGAAGCAGAATGACTTGTTTAAAGCATTTTTAGACAGTTTTTGAGTATCAGATGACAAATATGGCATCTATAGTTAAGTGCTCTTTAAATTGTGCATTCCCAAGAAGTATTTAATTTACTTGAACAACTTTGATAAGGTCTCATTGGAGACAATGAAGAAAACCTGATAGTCCTAGGGTGGAAGCTAAGTGCTAGTATAGTTTAAAACTGGGCAAATGAGAAATGGAATAAGAAGCCAATAGTAAGCATAGTACACTGGTAAGTTAAACAAGGAAGGAGCCGAATAGCGAGTTGCCCCAGATTATGGCTACAGTCACTGCTGCTCTCTGAAGTTATTGATGATGGGAAAGACTCACTGTCACTCAGTTAGGTTGCTAGTGATACTTTTGTTTCCTACTGGCTGCTCTTGTGAAAGATTTTTGCAGGTATTTTCCTCAGGAAGTCCTTGTTCTTTGCTCTGTCCTCTGTGTCTGATATTTGATGTTCCTTTGTCAAATGGCATTTGAAATTGCTTTTGATTTCATTGGTGTTTTATATTGGGAATACCTCTTTCTATGTAATTGTGCCAAAATAAAATTTGTACTACAGAAGAAACTGAACAAAGTTTCTCTGATATCAGAAGAGGTAAGTACTGCTTAAGTGATGGACATTGCACTACTTTACAGCCCAAAGAAAATAATAATTACTTCACTGATTCAGATGGGAGATTTGTCCAGACCACATTCTTGCCTTCTGTTGTAGTTCAGCCCCGATCGGGACCAGACTACGCAGTCTCTCTCCCGCTCCCCCCACCCTCTGAGACAACAGGGGGAGATGATATAAGAAAAACAGCTCGAGGTTTGAGATAAAGACGGGGAGGAATCCTTAAAGTTACCGTCACGGGCAAAACAGACTCGACTTGGGGAAAAACTATTCATTTATTACTAAAACTAGCAGGAGAATGAGACAGGGAACAAGATAACCTCCCCCCACCCCTCCCTCTTCCCGGGCTTAACATTTATCTCTACTACGTTCCCCTCCCGAGCGGCACAGGGGGGGAAAAGGGAATGGGGGTCGCGGTCAGTTCATCACGCGTTCTTTCATGCCGCTGCTTCATCGTCAGGGGAAGAACTCCTCACATTCCTCCCCTGCTCCTTCGTGGGGTCCCTCCCACGGGCCACAGTCCTTCGTGAAACTGCTCCGGCGTGGGTCATCTCTTCCACGGGGTGCAGTCCCTCTAGAACAGCT